>BRZM01003569.1:6390367-6473398 GCA_033238685.1 Lates japonicus
GCTGGGAATCCCAGAGCTCATCATCCAAATTCGACATCACAAGCACACACGAGTCTACGCGTTCTTCGTCACTGCTACGTATGAAAAGTAAGAAATCTACTGCCGCCAGTCATTCCCATCATTAATTTATCTGTCACTTATTTTTTTGTGATTAATCAACTAGTAGTGAAAGACTGGCTTTGTCCAACTATCATTCAAACCCCCCCCCCCCCCTCCCCCAAATACTCAGTCTTCAATTAAATAAATCAGAAAAAAGCAACAAATTCTCAGGTTGAAGAAGGTGGAACAGGTAAATATTTGAGAATTTTACCTGATAAATGATTTAAACCAACAATTAATCGGACAAACTGCTGTTAATTTTCTGTCCATCAATTAATCGTTAAAAGCAACAAATCACCTAAGCTCTGACAGTCAGACATATGAGAATGGAATACGCACATTTCTCATAATATTCCCACACACAACCTGCTCTGTGACCTGCTTTGCTCCCATGACCTGTTACATCAGTGCCGTTACTGCTGTTCTTACTGTAGCTGTGTGAGTTAATCACCCTGTCACCCCAGACAGAATACAGGCAAGAGGTGACATCTGTAACTTTCCTCCAGAGAGGCAGGAAATGAACATACTGATGAATAATACAGCGTATCACTTCCTCTAGTAGTTTGAGGTTTAGTTATTTTTAAATGCTACGACTGCGAGTTGGGACAAAAATATCCCTGTTGTTCTGTGCTGGTGTAAAACGGTACATTCGTTCATCATGGTTTTATATATAGCTTCAGTTACAGTGGGCACAGCATTTTAGCTCATACACAGTGAATCATTAGCGAAGCTGCCATGATGCCTGGTGTATCAGCACCACTCCTCTGCTTCTGGCTGCTGTGCTGCAGGTTATTTAAAGTTTTGGAGAAGGTTAGAGTCAGGCTAAACAGTATGGATTGTATTTGTTCTGATTATACTGCCCAGACACAGTCTCAGTCTTATTTTGAAAAAAGAAAAAAAAAATCCCCAGGGGAATTGGGGATGAGCCCAGGGTCATTTTAATCTCAACATTGACTTTGGTGTATAAATACCGAGAAATACAATCCAGGAGATCAGGGTGGCACTCGTTGTTCCATACTGTATTTCACCATTTGACAAACGATGAGGCCTCTCTGCTGACTGTGCATTTAAGTCCAAAAAAAAAAAAAAAAATGTGAGTCTCAACCAAACCTTTTACACATGAATGGAATAGGAATGGACAGATGGCCAGGAGGAAATAAGAGAGAAACAGAGAGAGTGACAGAGAAAGACAGAAGTGGAGAGAATAAACAAAAAAAGAGGGATGGATGAAGGCAGAAAGGAAAAGCAAGGAGTGAGGAAAGGTAATGTGGTGGGAGGATGAGGAGAGTGCTTTCTGAAACTGTGCCAGTGGGTTTTAAAAGAAATGCTCGAGGAAAACTGATTGCTGTGTGACAGGAAGCACACCCCCCCCCTTTCTGCACACACATACACACACCTGCTGTTAGATAGGTTGACCTACATTTTATGTGATAGAAACGATAACCCAGAAAACTATTCCATCCTCTCACCTTGGATAGTCGTTCCCTCTGCATGCTGAAGCAGTGGGAATTTTCCTTCCCTCTATTAGCTATGTGAGAATACCATCTCAGGGCTCCAGGTGTGCCATCTACCGCATGTAGGCTTGTGTTTTATTATAATATCAGCTTGTTTTAAAAGAGATGAGTAACCAGTGAAGAAATCCTGTGTTGTTAAAGGGTATGAGATCAGCATCAGAGCAGCTGGAGACTGGGCTTCAGTGCTGTTTTGCATTTTATTTTCAGAATGGCTCCATTTATTGCTTTGAATACAGCTTTAGCAGAGAGCACAATTTTGGGCAATTAACATACCCAGTGTGACTTCCTCCTTTCTTTCCTGACATGCAATCCATTACTCACTCCTCAGCTCTGACTGGGCAATTTACAGCATGCCGTCCTGTTCTGCTGAGTTCCTACATTACACCTGATAGATATTTGCTAAATTAGCATAAACCTTACGTGCAGTGCTCCCTCTCAGCAGTATTCTGCTCTCCTACAAGGTTAGCTTTGTCCACACACTGCCTTTGACTGCACCTCCAAATTAAGACTCCTTAAATTTGGGCAGAGAGTGTAAAAGGCAATAAAGTTTTCGATTAAATAAGAAAGGGGGAATCTCATTAAGATTCCTGGCAGCGGCAGGAGCTGCACACCTCTGAAAGGCCTTGCAGTTATTGGCTTCAATTACTAAACAGTTGGTTTAAATAGATACAGCCTTGTTTTTTCCTCAGAAAAGGACCTTTATTGTGAAAGTGCTGCACACTAAGCAGTATTCAGCGGTGATACAGAAGCTTACACCTCACATTTCTGCTGCAATCCATCATAGTGTTGCACGTACTTCAGTGTCCTGCTCCTCCAAGTGCCTGGAGCTGCATGATGGATGGATGTTACAGGCCCACCTAGGCTGAATTCCTGTATGTGTGTGCACAGACTATATATACATGTACATGTGAGACAGAGAGGTGAGCTGTCAGCCTGTAGGGAACAGAGGGCGTGGTGCTGCATTATTACTGTGATTTCAGCACAAAGCCACTGGGAAGGACAGAGGGAGAGGAGAAAGGGATGATGGGATAAAGGAGGAGGAGGAGGGGGAGACAAAGGAGAGGAGGAGGGGAGATAAAAAGGATGGAGAGTGAAGGGGGAGGGAAGAGAGACAGGAGGATAGAGGGGAGAGGAGACAGAATAGCTAGAGAGGAGGAGGAGGGAGGAAGAAAGGAGACATGGAGGAGGGGTTAATGGGAAATGAGATGATGAGAGAGAGTGATGAGGTTAAGACATTAGAGGTGAATTGAGCTGACTTTAACACTGTGAAGGACCATCCATCTCTGCTAGTTTTATTGTTTGCTGTTGGTTTTCTTATTCCTGTGGAAACTGGCCAAATAAACTGTTTACACTAAAATGTTTTCTACACAGCTAAAATTGAGTTTTGTAGAAATTTGTTCTGCTATACACAATAGGACTGCAGCTAACAATTATTTTAAATAATCAATGAACATTTTTCTTTGAGAAATTCATTAATATTTCATTCTATAAAATGTCCATGCCAATCGCAATTTCCCGGAGTACACAGTCACTTCTTCAGTTTGTTTTTTGTCAAACCAACAGTCCAAAGCCCAAAAAGAGTAAAGATATTATTTTTAGAAGCTGGATCAAGAGAATGTTTGACGTTTTTGCTTATTCAATTATTTAAAAGATTAACCAATTATAGTTGTCCATTAATACCAGCATTAAACAGGAAATGCAATCATCATCAGTACTGCCATATCAAACTACATGCTGTATGTTAAAACTGTCAGCTGAATGCAGTAGGGTGAGGTACATTATCTGTTGGTTATTGAAAAGAATTCTGGTATATGTAGGCAATCACTTACTGAAGCAAAAGTTATCTAGACAAGTTGAGGTAAAGCACAGAAATCTGAGCTGAAGATGGTGGAGAGGGTGTTTTTGTTTCTAAAAGGTTTCTCTTTGTCCTGCAGTTTGCTGCGAGGTGCTGAGGAGATGGGACTGAGGAAAGCAGTGAAGCCTGAGTTTGGAGGAGGAACAAGAAGCTTCTCCTGTGAGGAGGACTACATCTACGAGAACATAGAGAGCGAGTTGTGCTTCTTCACCTCACAGGTCAGAGTCACACACACATTCACACATGCACCCATATGCAGGTAAAACATGCTCTCGAGGCCTTACAATGACTCACTCCTTGTTTGCTGCAGGAGAGGCAGAGCATCATTAAATACTGGCTGGACAATCTACGTGCCAAACATGGGGAGGTGCTCCATAATATCAACTTCCTGGAGGGCCAGCCAATCAGTAAGCTGTTCCTTTTATCAGTGCAGTGCTGCCAGACACTTGGTGATGTTTGTCTTCATTAAACAGAGGGCAGTTCCCTGGCAGGCTTTGGATATAATCCCTCAGTTGTTTTGGGTATGAAATAATGAGGAGACAAATGTGATGAATCTCATGGTTTACTGCAGTTGATACTTTTAGTTTTGTCTTTATATATCTACTCTATTACCATGCTCTGATCTATCTATCTGTGTTTCCCTCTTTGAAAAAAAATTAATTTACAGTAATTTCATCTTACCTCATTCTGTGCAGTCCCAGAGCTGAGTGCGCGAGGTGTGATCCAGCAGGTGTTTCCTCTCCATGAGCAGAGGATCCTCAGTCAGCTGATGAAGTCCTGGGTCCAGGCTGTTTGTGAGAAACAGCCCTTAGGTCAGTACAGCAAAACATGAATGCAGACACACACTAATATTAATATAACACAACCACGAGACACTTAAATTACATTCCGATTTCTATTTTTCAATGGTATTTACAGATGACATCTGTGACTACTTTGGGGTGAAGATTGCCATGTATTTTGCCTGGTTGGGTTTCTACACCACTTCTATGTTGTATCCTGCTGTGATCGGCTTTGTGCTGTGGATGCTCACTGAGTCAGATCAGGTGAGGAGAGATCCTGTCGTAGCCTGAAACGGCTTTACTCACCAAACTGAAAAAATGACACTTCCTGGTCATAGTCTTAAGCACCTGTGTGTTTGTGTTTGGGGTGTTTCAGACTAGCCGTGACATTTGCTGTGTGGTGTTTGCACTGTTCAACGTGGTGTGGGCCACTCTGTTTCTGGAGCGGTGGAAGAGGAGGGGGGCTGAGCTGGCATACAAGTGGGGAACACTGGACACGCCTGCTGAATCCCTGGAGGAACCACGGCCTCAGTTCCGGGTGAGAGAAACTAAAGCCCTCCGTCCTCCCCTCCTCTCCTCTCCTCTCCTCTCCTCTGCTCTCCTCGCTCAGACCTTTCATACTCTCTCTGTCTATTTCCCTCTCTCTCTCGGTAGGGAGTCAAGCGCTGTAGTCCCATAACAGGATGCGAGGAGTTCTACTATCCTCCGTGGCGGAGGCGTGTTTTCAGGTGGCTGGTCAGCCTGCCCATCTGTATCCTCTGTCTCTGTTTTGTCTTCCTGGTCATGCTCATCTGCTTTGAGCTGCAGGTCAGTCAGCTGTCAGCATCTGTTGTACATGTCTGCTGCTTGTATGAATGCAACAGTAGTGGTAAAAATCTTTTTTTCCCTGCATCTACCCTTGTTTGTTGCCGTTGTTTTTCTACTAAGGATGGTTGTAGTGATGAGCGTAACAGCCCTATAGACTACACAGACGATGAGCAGAACCTAATGTGAATAAAGCGAGAAAAAACAATTTCTCCTTCAAAATGCTGGTCAAAGAGCTGAACACAGCTGCTCACACACCCTTGATGTTTTTCTTGGAGGCGATGAACAAAGCTGCGATTGTTTCTCCGCAGGAATTTGTGATGGGGATCAAGGAAATGCCTCGGCTAGCTCGCTTCATCCCCAAAATTATGCTAGCCATCACTGTGACTGCATGTGACGAGGTGTACAGGAAAATTGCCTGCTGGCTCAACGACATGGGTAAGAGTCAAGCTTCTGGGCTGGTCCAAATCTACAGTTTCATTCAGAGCACATCATCTCTCACATAATCTCAATAAAATCACTATAATCCAAGATTCTGCGAGGGATAAATAAAGTATTTCTGATTCTGATTCTGATTAATGCTCCTCATGGTTCTATTATAATCACCGGTAAACTCTAATTAGCAATTAACTTTTAATTTTACAGAATAGTACATGGTTTATGAGTGGTTCAGGAGGTATAATAAGAGATGATTTTATATTGTGTTTCCACAGAAAACTATAGACTCCAGAGTGCCTATGAGAAAAATCTCATCATCAAAATGGTTCTTGTGAGTGACTTTTTATTACATATCTGAAATACGCATCTTTATCTTTTTTTTTTTTAACACTTTTCATACAATTTTCTCCTTAATGATACCTGACATTTCTTTCTCTTGCAGTTTCAGTTTGTAAATTCTTATCTCAGCCTTTTTTACATTGGATTCTACCTCAAAGACATGGAGCGCCTGAAAGAGGTAAGAGACATCCCGGCTCTAATCTTTCTCCGTCACACATGTGTTGTTCCAATCTCCCATCCTTAAATGCTTTGCTCTGTCTGCTCACCATGCGTTGATTTCCATAACCATCCGTCCATTTTTCCATCTGTGGAAGATGCTGCTGGTGTTGTCTCTGTTAAGGAGTCTGCAGCGGCAGGTCCGGGTCAATGTGCTGCCTTCCCTCTTCCTCAAGATCAAGATGCTTGTTCCTTGGTTCTCACGAGCTTTACTCAAGTCCAAAGTATGACCCCTGTTCATCCTCTATGCGGGAGGTCAAAGGTCCATTTCTGACGACCCCTGTCGTCCTTTTGCATGCCACATTTTGACCATTCAATGAGCTAGCAGCCTGCTCTGTAAAATGTATTGTGGTTTGTCTCATGATTGTCTCTGTCTGGTGAAAGTCTGAAACTCCAAATTTTATATTTTTCAAGCTGTCATTGTCTTTAAAGGATTACATCTCTCTTGGCAACATCAAACTATAATTTCACAATGTCACCGTGTCAAATATGATGCTGTTTTTCTTTTGTCTTGAAAACCCAATATTTTGGAGACATTGACCAGACAGCAGTGACAGTGGGCTGGTTCAATCATCGATATTTTAAAATGGAGAAGTGTCTCATTGTTTAAATGATTGATGTTTTCATTTCTGACTGACTGAAACCTCACACCATATCCTTCCATCTTCCTTCTATTGGGCCACCTCACCTGCACAGATGAACATCATTCCCTGTTAAAATCTAGTACTTTTCATTTTCTTTTAAATTTTTCTTCAGCATGGGTATGCGTTTTCAATGTGGATTTTCTTATCGGCCTTTTACCTCCATGCAGTTTGTGTGAATCGTTTTTCCGATACTGCTATCACCACTCGTACCTCAATTTCTCACTCAGCCTGTCAGTTTCTGTTCCACTCTCAGCTGGAGTGCCACCTCATTGAGCTTGTCATAATCTGTTAACATCACCCGACTTCATCATTTTCCCATGTTTGAGTACAGACTAATACAGCCCAGCTTCTGCAAATATTTGTCAAAGTGTATTTACTTTTCTGGCTGAGTCCATCAGTCCAATTAATACAGAGCTGCATTAACACGCAAGAGTAAAAAAAAAAAACCTTAGAAAATAAGAGCAGACATGACTTTTCTTGGATTCAGTTAATCTTCATACCGCCGTGAAATAAATAGAAACCAAGAGCTGCCTCAAACATAAGAATAACCTGGTAAAACATGCAAAAACACTGAAATGTCTGAAATGAAAACCATCTGGTGTTGTCAGCTTGATTCTGCCAGTGTCTGACTCTGACATATCTGTGCTGACTGTTCCAGTATGAAGCAGTGGGAGAACAGTATCTCCTTTTTTCCATTTCCAAGGTCTCCCATCGTTGACTGAAAATAACCTTCTGCCCGTGTCTTTGTCAGGAATTTGTCGTGGTTCTGTGTTTGCATCCTGTACATCAGCATTATCTGACTTGAAGACAGTTGCTTTTAGATTAAAGGAAGGTAGTTCTTGAAAATGGCTGTTTATAATATCAAAGGGCTGAAGACGTACTCACTACTTGATTTTGAGTGTTAAAGGATAATTCTGGTGTACGTTGGTTCTGTTTTCATAGGTTTGACCAACATCAGCCTTGACAGTTCTTTACTTGCTAGAATAATAATAATAATATAATAAGCTGAACAAAAAAAGTCAGTCCACAAACTGACTTCTTTACAGTAGAAATTGTGGGTAGTAATGAAGCTCAAAGCTATGAAAATGGAGCCAAGTAGTAAAAACTGAATTATCCAAGTTATGCATATTGGTAGTTGCCTAAGTGTGTGATTTGCATTTGTTCTTCAAGGTATGAGTATTACTGAAAGACCTTCAGAGCCCATGTTCATCAGTCATCTGCCTCAGTGCATCATATGCCACTGAAATGTAGTTTGAATGGTCTTGAAGGGAATAACCACAGTGCTTTCGATGGAGCATAAAACTGCAGCTGCACTGCTCCCTGTTGGTTCTTTCAGACATATTGCACTTCTGGACACATCCCAGTCATGAAATTTTTAATGCACTGGGAACTGTTCAACAGCAGTTTTCTGCCTTAAGTGATTTGCTTGTGGGTCTGCATATATAATTGTGTTTTGATTGATTTGTTGCATTTGTTTTATGAGGGTGTATCCCATTGCTCTCTCAGCCTATGGTTATATCCTCTCCTCTGTCCTCCTGGTCCTCTGGCTCTCCATCTACCTTTCTCTAAGCCCCCTCTCCAAACTGTTTGCATCTTTTCCAGGGAAGCATTTCTTTAAAATGCTCTGATTAGTTGGGTTAGTAACTTGTGTTTACTCAGTGTGGCAGCTAATTTTTTTTTCTGTCTGCCCCTGTCAGATGCTAGCCACTCTGCTCATCATTCGCCAGTTCCTTCAAAATGTGAAGGAGGTGCTGCAGCCTTACCTGTATGAGCGCCACAAGCTGGGTGAGCTTACACTGCGAGCTGTGTGGGACCTGCTGCTCTCGGTGCTGCTGAAATACGCCCGGCTGGCAGCTGGAAAAGCCCAGGTCTCTCCCAGTGACCAGTCCATGCCGGGACCTGGGCTGAGGGGCACCAGGCCTGGGGTGGGACAGCCAGAAAGAAGGTCAAACTCATTATTTAAACTCATATTTGATTAATAAATGCAGTAGGGTTGCAAGTATTAACATTTGCAAGTCAAAAACAGATGAAATGACTCCTTTGCTAATGCAATTTGAAGCATGCTTTTACAGAAACTGACACTCTCTCATATTATCAGTGTAATGAACAGTGACATTTATGCATTTACAGTTGTCATCTACACCAACACTCAAAGCATTAGTCACTACAAACAGCCCTGCTTGGGTTCAAATAGAAAGCCACTTAATCTGCCTCTGCCATTGTCTGTGCACTTGCATGCAGTTATGATTCATGGTGGTCAGACACTGAGAAAACAGACTGGCAGAACACCACTGTGAGCAGTGAACACGCACGTTTTGTCTGACGTCTGTTGGTCTCCTCAACTCCTCTCAGGGAGAAGAAGTGTTTAAATGGGGGATGCGGGGTGCCTGATGAAGAAGAGGGAGGTGAGAGGGATGAGGCTGACAGCGGGAGGTTCAGCGAAGGAGAGACGGAGGAGGAAAGTCTGATCGACTGTGGTTTGAAGCTGAGGAAAGTCAGCTTCATAGAGAAGGTACAATACAGCGTGATAACATAAACTTATGCTGTAGCACTTTTGTAGCATCATTTGTTAATAAAAGTGCTGTGTACATACAGTAACAGCACCTAGTAGTAATGGTAGTAATAGTGTTTGGTGTTGCTGATTGGTGATGTTGTTGTTCAGGTGGACAGAAGGCCAGTCTGCAGTGGTCCCCCCTTGGACAACAGCTTCCTAGAAGAGGGAAGCCCCACCATGGTGGAAAAGGGAATGGACCCTGCCTCTGTGTTTGAAATGTGCGACGACGACGACGACAATGGCATCCATGATGTGAAGGAGTCAGGTGGGGGAGGAACAGGTGTGGCTGAGGGAATTAATGCCGCTGCTGGTGCCGCTGCCGCTGCTGCTGCTGCTGCTGCTGCCACCGCCAGCGCTGCTCCGCTGCCTTCTGGGTCTGAGAGCAGCACGTCACTGCGACACAGGAGAAGAGGCAGGAGCACAGAGAGACCCGAGCCAAAAGCAAAAAGGGAATCATGGATGGACCCGCCGGAAGAGAGAGAGAGCACCACGCTCACTCAGGCTGAGATGGAGAGCTGCATGCAGACTTACACAGTAAGAAGGACTTAATACTTAATCTGTAAACTGTGCACAGGGTTTTAAGGGATGGTACTTTGCATCCTTTTGAAGGGAAGTTCCAGTATTTGTCAACCTGGGTGTTACTCTCATGTTTTGGTCTATTATGATAAAATCCTCTCAAACACTTGTCTTTGAGCTTGTATAGCAATTAGTAGAGCATCGCTTCATTGTTAAGAGGCAGGCAATGAAAGCTGCACAATGTCTACAATGTCATTTTATTTTTGCAATTTAAAAACTTGCAAACATCATCTCTCATTTGCTCTCATTACTAATTCTCCAGCGTACACGGAAGCTAAATTGAGAGTGAGACACAACGTTGCACTGCTAGAAACAAACTGCTGTGTGTGCATGAATATGGCAGCTGGCAAGTTGATCAGGAAGTAGATTGGCTTTTCTGTGACATTCACAGCAACAGCTAGAGGGATTTCAGGGGGAGTGATCTGTGTTTCATTATCATCAGATTCCAAAAGGGGTTTGAGATGATTTCTCTTAAAATAAATTATTTGGAGAGGTGATTGACACAGTTGCTGCAGGAGTCCTTGTTTCACAAAATTTCCATGACGGATGAGTAGATTTTATTCTAATTTGCTATACTCATAATAGACAAAAGCATGCAAATAACACCCAGACTGATTTGCTATGAGTTCCCCTGCAGAATAGATCAGAAATAGCTGTAAAATGTTGCATAGTAGAAGGTAAACAACTCAGCCATATACGTTGCCAGCTTGTCTGGCAACATATACACTTGACTGTCTCATACTTAGGTCAGCACTGCAACATGAATCCAACAGAATCCCTCAGCCTTCACAGTTACACAACACCCCACAAGCCTGATTTGAATAACCCTGGGTTATGTTCCAAAAAGTCATAAATGACTGTATGACAGCTTCACAAAGCTAACACCATCTTTTTTTGTTACTTCTGTTACTTCTGCTACCACTGCACTTTGATTTGGTCTACAGAAACACAGTCTTGTGCTCTAGCTGTCAAATCCTAGCATTCAGACTGTACGTACCTGGCAGAGCTGTGGTGTAATGATGCATTTTGTCCCTCTCAGGACACCTTCCAGGACTACCAAGAGATGTTTGTCCAGTTTGGATACGTGGTGCTCTTCTCCTCAGCCTTCCCTCTGGCTGCCATGTGCGCACTCATCAACAACATCATTGAGATCCGCAGCGATGCCTTTAAGCTCTGCACTGGTCTACAGAGGCCCTTTGGGATCAGAGTGGAGAGCATCGGCCAGTGGCAGGTTAGTGACGCCCACTGAAAAAGTTAACACAAGCTCATTAGATTTTGAACTTCCAGGTGAAAGTTGCATTTCACCGGCTTTTAAAGTCAAAGAGAGTAGATGATCATGTAAACAGCATTAACCTTTACTACTGTATTTAACAATGGCATTAAATGTATCAGTTGCTAATAACTGTCTAAAATAAATGAGAGGAACTGAACTGAATTCAAATGATTCAGCTTTTAAGAAACAGTAAGGCTGAAACCTGTTTTTTTTCCTCCTGCACAGACGGCAATGGAAGCCATGGGCCTGATTGCCATCATAGTGAATTGTTACCTGATTGGTCAGTGTGGTCAGCTGCAGCGTCTCTTCCCGTGGCTCAGCCCTGAGATGGCCATCATCTCTATCGTCATCCTCGAGGTACCACAGTTTGTTCCCGCTAGTCAGTCTCTGAAGTGCTTAGAGCTGTGCTTTTTCAAACTTTTTCTCTGGGCACCAGCATTTTCAACATCACCCTTTTTTCTTATGACCCAGCACAAAATGTATGCTAATCAGAAAAAGTGCCTGGTATTTAGGCTGCAAACACCTTTACTACTGTGTGTGTGTGTGTGTGTGTGTGTGTGTGTGTGTGTGTGTGTGTTTTTCTACCTGCAAAGACGGTTCATCAAATGCTACAGATATTTTACCGTTTCACACAGAAACATGTTGTCACCAGTTTCTCTCTGATAATTACAGAACACACTGTAATGATAACTGAGCATTTTAGCTTCTGTTATTGTGGGTTTATCCTTAAACAAGAAGGTTTCTTGCAACAACGATCTCTTATGCTAGCCAAGTGACTGAAAGAAGCATAACCATAAATGCTGTTAAAACTGATAAAAATGATGTGGATGAAATGGAGCCAGTCTTAATAAGAAGCTTGAACCAATAAATTGAAGCTCCTCCCATGTTTCCCCCACTACTTGTAACATAGTTTGATACTGGTTCTGTCTGCTCTGCACTCTGTGACTGTCTATATTCGGAAAAAGGTAAACAGCCTACAGCTCTGCCTTGACCTGGTAAAGAAGTCAGGCCTATCAGAAGGAGAATTTCACGGCCCAAATGCTGTTGTGCAAGAATCAGTTCAAAGAATCAGTTCAAGTAACATGCCCTTAAAGAGTATTCTGAAGCATTGTGTACTGTTTCTGACTGGGATTGTATTTTCAGGCAGCTGTTGTTTTGTTTGAATCTCTCTGCAGCACTTTGCCATTCTCCTGAAGTACATAATCCATGTGGCCATACCTGACATTCCTACATGGGTCCGCGAGGAGATGGCTAAACTGGATTATCAGCGCAGGGAGGCCTTTAAGGTAAATTTTCAGACAATGTAAGACCTAAAAAAATTCATTTGAGAGGGACAAAGTTCAAGTTCAAGAACTATTCAGGCAGTTTGAACAGGCCCTCCAAAGAATGCGTCGTTATTTGCAGAGTACTGTGATATTGTAAAAAAAAATCTATAGCTGTAGACATACGAGCCAAAGCTTCTGTTGAAAACAGACTCTACTGTAGCACTGCAGCTTTCTTACTGGAGATTAATTGCCTATTTTAGCAACAGTACTTTTTAGAAATACTATTTGTAGGACATAGAAAGGAGCATAAACAGTGGTGGACTCTGCAGTACTAATGCAAGGTTCTTACTGTAGTAAGGGATTTGGTAGATGGGTAGCACTGCAGTATTGTGATGGTTAGCTGGGTTAATGCTGATTCTAGTAAATACATTGTGGGAATGTTTCCCTTTCTCTGCAGAAGCATGAGCGGCAGGCACAGCAGCACTACCAGCAGCTGCAGAGGAGGAAGAGGGAGGAGGAGGAGAGGCAGAGGCAGGCGGAGCATATGGCCCGCAGGGAGAGGGAACGGGACGACAGCAAGGGTGACTCCTCCGGGGATCACCACCACGACAAAAGTCACGGCAGCAAATCGCGCCCCGGGGGTGGAGGAGGAGGGGGCAGCGGGTCAGACAAACCCAAGAGGCCCAGCTCTCTGCTGGCCAACAATAATGTGATGAAGCTGAAACAGATCATCCCGCTGCAGAGCAAGTTCTCCTCGGGTGGCGCCCGCTCCCCGCAGTCACCCACCGGCAGCGAGCCAAAGCTGCCCGGGTTCCTGAGCTTCAAATTCCTCAAGTCACCTGAGAATAAGAAGGAAGGTGCTGCGGCTTCGGCGGCTGCCGCCACAGCCGCTAGTTCCGCTGCAACAGCATCGTCATCATCATCTTCATCATCAGGTAGCAGCTCTCAGGAGCGTTCTCAGTCACCCAGCAAAGCCTTCAACCCTGGGAAACTGTTTAACTTTGGGAAATCCGAGGGAGGGACGTGTGTGAATGGGGCCCCGCTGCCCAGATCCGGGGAGGGATCGACATCACAGACATCAGAAAGACAACCTTCCAGGTCTGACTTGAACGGCGTTCCGGACGAGATCCCCTCGCCTGGAGGGGAAGAGTCCGAGAACGGACATTCAACAGACTTGGACTCGGCCGGCTCTAAAGTCTAGTAGCTCCAGAGAACAAAACTTGTCTTTGGTTACATCTCAACTGGAGAAGTGATGTGTTTACTGTGAGGAAAGGCCTGACCTACCCTCTGTATTGTCATAGGCCATGTGTAGATGTACTTGAAGCAGAGAGGGAGAGGAAAAGATGAAACCGATGAGAGGTGACTGTTGTTTTGGTTTGCTTTTTTGCTGAGAGACACAAAACAGGCTTTATAAGAAAGATGTAAGCCTTCCTAACATGACCGGATAAAAACAAAAAAAACAACACACACACGCACACACTCCCTCACACACACACAAACATACAAATCCTTCCTTGTCTGCAATACATAAAGAAATGCATGAGCTGCGTTTCTAATATTTTTAAGCCTTTAAAGCAGAGAGCTGTGTTTCTTGATTTCTTCTAGTCAGAAATTGTAAGCATCTCGGTGGCCTCCCGCAAGGACAGCTTGTTATGGAGGAAAAAAAGATTTTAAAAACTTAATACAGTGGTATGAAAGGATCACCGATCATCAAATAACAACTGAGAGTGTTCTTTAGCCGTCACAACACAAGTGATCATTAGATATCTGTTGCATTTTTAACCGTGAGGAATTCTCGGTGGCCCCTCACTTTTGTATTGAAGTGGAAAAATGGAAAAGCAATATCAGTCAGTGTTTTAATTATTCTTATCAATCATCACATAAACCCTCCCTTAATAAGCATCCCTGATACATCACCAGCTTTATTTTCAAAGCAGAGGTGATGCCTGAGCTTTGTATGCTTCCTCCCCATGGCAGAATCAGATCTGTTCCAAAACAAAGTAACGAGCTTACTAAGTTGAGCTGTTACATACCAGTATCCACCCCCCCTCCTCCAAGAGAGCAAGTGGAAGAAAGACAAGAAAAAGCAAAACTAAATAAATAAAAGCAGAAGCAGACAAAAGGTGATTCAGAAAAAAAATAGAGCATGGAAGCCTGTTGAGTGCTGTTCTCCATCTAAACCCACAGAGCACCTTGTAAACACAGATGGTGCTCCGTTCCACACACTCTAACCAGACTTGGCAAAATGAACGGAGAGTTACAGAAGTTAACATTTGCACTAAACCCTGACGCCCTGCATGGATACATATCTCTCTCTGCGAGAAAGAAAGAAAGAGAGAGAGAGAGAGAGAGAGAGAGAGCTGACACCAGCCTGCCTCATAACATTATGCAAAAGCTGGATTGTTTTCCTCCTTTCACACAGAACACACCATCTCCTCACCCGTCCCTGCTCTCAGCAAGTGTGGGGTTTTCCTAAATATTCAGACGAGGCTTTTTTTTAAAAAAACAATAGTTGCTCTTATTTGTGTTGAGCTCATTATCTTTTTTATACGCGCCATTTGCTGATGATTGAGATTTCCTTTTTTAAACAGAGTGTTATTTTTTCGGATTATACTGTTATCCCAAGATAATATGTATGTATGTATATTCTGTTAATCATGTACTTCAACACTGTCTAAGCAGCAACAACAAAGAAAGCGAAGCCCATCATCATCATCATCATCTGCAGCGGTGCTTCACTTCTGCAGAGTCTCCACAAGGTGGTGCCAGAGTTTATCTGCATAGAAAAAATGTGTTGTCTAACCATATTTGGATTCACTGTTGACTATTTACCCATAACATCAGTGTCTAGTCATCAGTATACAGCCAGGGCAGCAAAATAAGAGTGTGTGGCTGCAGTAGAAGAGCACACTGAAAGGGAAATGCATTATGGGGTCATAAAACAAGGTATACAGTGAGAAAACTGTACTGGAGGTTGAGAGACAGAAACATTAACTATGCATCTCCACACCGTCACCTCTGGCAAGGATTTTGGCAATAACTGAGTTGTAGGAGACTTAGCATGTAATACTATGAGACTAGACTTAACCTCCCCACCTGCAGCAACAATTCCTACTGCATTATCCCCAGCCAGACTCTATGCATCTTTTCTTTCTGTCCCCACAAAGTTCACTCAGTAACAGCTCTCTCAGCATCGTCTCATCTCATATTTAATGTGACAAATCTCCCCTGACACCCAATTAAAAAAAATAACAATAACCTCATTCATTTACTGCTTTGTGTTTACAGAATCTGTCTATTCGAGGGGTGATGATAACACAAATTTCTGTTCTGTTGCTCCTCTCTTTTCTGTTCACAGTAAGTAAAGTCCACATTTCAATCACATGCCTAAAGAAAAATACAAAAATTTACTTCCACAGAAAGGCAAAAAGATCTTAGCGACATTAAATGCAATAAGGAAATAGGACATTTGTGTGGTCACAGTATCGTTTTACTCAGACTCTACAGTGCGTTCTTTTGTGTACTTGGAAGTCATTGTTCATATATATATATATGGAAAATGAGAAGTGCAAGGCTGAGAGAAATTTAATATCTACAGGGTCTGCGTATCGTTCTCACAGGCTGGTCATTGTTAAAGGCAAGCTTCACTGCAGAACAACAGTGTAACAGAGATCAGGATGGTGCAGCATAGCTAAACATAGTCTCATCTAAACCTTTTGCAGCACTTGGATTTCAGGGGTGAATGACGCCCTGATGCAATAGAGTCTATTTATCATCATTTGAAAGTTTTTGTGGAGAGGGCAAGCTGGAGTCCTGGTAGAGGTAACTGAACGAGAAGGCAGAGATAAGGGCATTTGCTGACACTGGCATATCACAGTGGAGTTTAGGTCTTGCTGCCATGTATGTAGTTCCTCCTTATTCAGGGAAAACTTACAACTTTCGTAGAATAGAAATGGAAACCATTAACCAACTTATCACTTCTATCATCCTTGCACTCTTTGGCAGCAACAACAAATTTTGCATATTGTTATAACGGAGGTCTTTAAAATAAGCATTAATTGAAGTAAAGTAACAGATGATGAATAGTTTTGGGTTTCATTTTAAAACTTAATCCCGCGCCAATGACAGCACAGTCACCGTTTTCACGGGCCAAGCACAGGCGTCCCTCACATAAGGACAGCAGCTCAGACAGCTCAGTCATCAGCCGCCTTTAATTCAACATCAAAGCAGCAATGGTTCTTTTAGGAGTCGAGTCTGTGTAATGTGAAATCAGTGGGAGAGGACTGGGTGGATTCAGTAAGGTTCTCTTATGGACTTTAAGAGTGGATGTGTGACTCTCACCACAGCTACATTAAAACCTGACCCTAACCTCAAAGTTTAAGATAAGTCATTTTCATGGAAGCCTCACTGAACATCATATGCTCTTCCAATGTACCACTGTACAAAAAAAAAGAAAAAAAAGGGAAAAAAAACTTTTAAAGAAAAATACTGGGAAATGGGACTATTTATTTCTTTTAATTTATTTTGTCATATTTTTGTAAGACCTGAAAAATAGTTAATAAAACTATTTCAAATGCATTTTATGTGTTGTGACCAACTTGTTCCTGCAAAACCATCACTGAGCACTGAATCTTGAAGTCAAGGATTTCAGATATACAATCATGCATTTTCAGTAACACATGACAAAAACCCAGTTTTAATCCAGTTTTATTTCAGCAAAGCTAAAAAGAACATGTCTTATCTAACACACATGAGATGGGGCAAGGCTTGGGGTGTAGTAGAACAGTCTATCAGAGCAGAAGCATAACATGGTTCTTACGCTTCAGAAACAGACGGTATTTATACTGTAGGTAGGAAGATGACTGACCACACTGTCAACCCACGCTGCAGCACTGACTGATAAAAGAACAGGAAGGACAGGAGGCTTTGATGTGACTCTGATGGGCAGTGGTAAGAACATTTAATAAAAAGCTCTGTTCAGTGTTGTACAGTATATGACACCAATACAAACTGAATCTCTGGAACAAGGCAGGATGGCGACTGCACTTTGCTGTGCATGCTTATTGTGCATTCTATGGCTGAAAATACAACACCCCCCCTTTTAAACATCCTGTGTTCATCTAAGCCAGCTCTCGGACAAAAAAAAACATGCGGGGGCCGTCGCAAGGACAGCGCTAACAGTACAGCTATCCCCGGGCCCTGAGCTGGGGGAGCAAAAGGGTCCGAACCATGACGACAGGTTGTAAGGCCTCTAGGCTAATATCTTCCACAGTTACGCGAGAGAACACCGCAACCCCAACACCCCTTAAGTTTTATTAGTGGTCCAGGAGTACAAGACCCAGCCGTGAAAACAACAACATGCAAGGCAAGATTACATCCACTGGGCACGGGGCTCTTGTCTTCACTTTCACAAGGGTGATTTTCTATTGTATCCACGGGCATGTATTATCTTACAAAAAGGCAGACACAAAGATATTCCATTGGATAAACTAATTCTGGTATTGGTAAGTATTTACACGCAACATAATGTATTCTTTTTCCCTTTTCCATACATTACTATACATATTCTTCTTCACTATCTGTGCTGTTATCAAGTTGTGCAACTGAAAATCCAACAATATGATTAACATTTTCATATTTGGGCGTAACTTCTTCCTTCTTTTTCTTTTACATCCTTTGATTATGGAAAAGCTAAAACTCAAGGCCAGACTCTCTCTTACTGGCTTTGATTGGCCAGAGGGTGGTGCTAGATGTAAAAATATTTCTCAGAGACACCAACACAACATTGATCCTACAAGCACAAGTCCCAGAATAGAATGAAGATATGCATATTCACCATAAACACACATCTAAGGGAAAGAGTTGCTTCTACTTTGTGCTGTTCTTCACAGTGCATTCTTGGTTCTGTTGATTCAAACAGTATGGAGAAATGTTGCAATACCCCCATATGGTTGCAGAGTGGGCAGTGAAACTGAGAGGGCGGGCACTGTGGCTGGCAGGAAGCTCATTGCCATACATAAACAATAATAGTTATAATAAAATTAAAACAGTAACAAAATGTTATCTCTGCACAAATCAGGACAGACTCCCCAGAAGGCTACACAAGTCACGTACCAGTTATGAGACTGATTTTAAGGGTAGTGTCTGACTTTATCTGTCAAGTCCATCTCTGATCTTTAATCTACTCTGACGCTTTTTCAACTATTCACTCACCTCACACGCACAGTACAACACACAACAAACACACACTCACAGCTTAGCATGCATACAAACATATACATGTATACTAACCCACACAGGAAATAGCCAACATTAATTAAAGAGACTCCAGTATAAGGTTCACTCCCAGGTGATGGCCCTGTTCTGTCAGAGTCAGAGACTAACAGTGACTTTGAGATCTTTCCACTCAATCATTTCACCATTAATGGCTGCTTTGTTGACAGGAATTTCCCTTAATTCTTTATGGGCAATTCTTAATTTCATGCCAGGAAAGGCATCCTGTCACACTACAGCAGCACGGTCAGAAGTCTTTACTCAGGTGGGGTTACCCTTTGTTTTTGTTAGTTTATATTGGCTATACCCTGTGTACGCAAACACACACACATTCACGCTCACATATTTATGAGTCCTCATTCATCTCTTGGCTATCTGTCCTGGCAATCTTCCTTGGGGGTGCTGGGCTGTCGCCCTCACCTTGTTCCTGTTCCCTTTTCTTTGCTGCATTCTGTGTGACACAAAGGATAATACAACAGTCAGTCAAATCACACACTTTCCTTTTATAATAATCAAGCCACCAAAGGCCAGAAATTAATTATTGTTTTATGAGGATCATAATTAACTGAGACCTAATAAAGACTCTGAAAATTACTGTCAGTTAATAAAGCCAGACTTCACTCCAAAGAACTTTATATGCTCACCTTTTTGTCCCACTGCTGATGGAGGTAACGAAGGAGGATGTTGGTTTTCTCTGTTACAATAACTGTAGAACAAACACAGCCAACATATTCTTAACAGCTTATGTTTAAAGTTGCTTAGTTTAGAGAACACTCTACTCAACACAAAAAAAATGTTGACAACAACTCAGTGATCAACCACAACAGAGGCTTCCATTCATAACTATTCTCTCATACTATTTACTGGGAGTTCTGTACTTACTCTGTTCAGAGGGGTATTCACGTGTTGGGAGGTAAACGGAGGGCCTCCGATTCTGTAAAACAAGAGAAGTTACAATTTGCAACTCTCCTTAATTACTGTTTTTTGTGTTTACTTGAGGGAATGGCCACAGCATTTTTGGTCTTGGTATATGAGCAAATATTTTATACAATTATTTAACATCTAATTCATAGCAGTTATTCAGTGGGATGAATGACAGTCTGAGGAAATAAAGATTATCATCGGCTACTTACAGATGCTTTACAAACAGAGTCTGCATGAAACCTGCTGAAGTTGCTCTTGTTGTAGACGGGAAGTCCTTTCAAGAAATCAGCCTGTGGGAAGAGGATGGGGTTTGCCAAGTGTCTTTTCTTTCATCTTGCATTTAATACGACCGAATGTCTCAGGCCACCTGTCGATGTACCCTCCACAAAGACTCTAGTCTTAACAGACTGTTGTTATTCACCTGTGACATTTCATAACTACAGCCTAAGTGTGAAGAACTCTCTAATAGAGATGTTAGACAGGCGGAGGTGTCCCTATAAATGACTATGGATGCAAGATAACAGTGACTGGGTCGCTGCTGGGCGTTCCCTCATCTTAGCAACCCCTGCACGCCAACGGGCCTGCTGCTCTCCCTGTAACGTCCCCGGTAACCTCCAGTAACGGAAGGTGACGATATCAGATAGAATGTACGGAAAGTGGTTTCAAATTAGCAAGCCAGAGCTGAGCACAAAACGATGCCGGCTTGGCCTTGGTAAATGAATGCCAACAGGAGGAGCAGGTGTGGCTAACAGCTAACTGTAACCCATACTTAGCAAGCTCTCTCTTAACATATGCCCTCTGTGAACTGTAATGCAGTTTATTAAGATAACGTTACAAATGTGGCGTGTGTGGGATAAGTACCTTCTCCATGATAATGGTAGAAACGTCGACACGCCGACTTGTGGACTTGGCTTGGGGTCTGATGTGCTGGTCGTGATGGCAGGCAGTGTGTGTATTACGGTTAGCCGCGCTAGCTTACTGGCTAGTTCACCGAGGCAACTGTCCTTTCGGGTCCTCTTGGCAAAGAAAACAACGACCTTCACGCACAAGTTGTTGTTTCCATTCTATATCCCAGTGTCCGTGAAAAAAGGGATACCACAACGAGAAAAAACAACCCAAGATGTCATGGCATGAGTTAGCAAGGCTAATCACAGAGGACTCCTTCAGCTAGCATGATGGTAGCGATGCTTTCTTGGCCACGCCCCAAGAACGCCTATTGGCCAACTGACGCAACCACGTGGTAGCAGCTCGACCAGACAGCCAATCATTAAAAAGAACACAGGCTCGGTAATCTACTCTGCACATGATGAGCTTCATTATAAAAAACATCAGCAGCTACTGATCCATCAGATTGGAAAGTGCTTAAACTTCATGCATTTCCTGCGTGTACTGATCTTTATCTGTACACAGTGAAGTCATTGGAAAAGTTAACATGGCTTCCTATTCTCAAGTTCAGTCCAGCTATACAAAACGTACAGCTGAATTAAATATAATTTCTCTGAGGACCAGGGAATAAAACTTGGGTTTACAAATAATACAACACAAAACGTGAAACATCAAGGAATTATGTTCTATTCTGTCAAAACTGGAGTTTTTTTCTTTGGTTTTCTTTAGTTTTCAGAATTAGATAATAACATATGCAGCATTATAACTTTACTGTTGAGTTTACCACATCAAGACATGTTTTATCTATGAATGTCTGGGTCACCTTGTGAAAGAGCATAGCAGTCACTGCAGTTCCATACAGCTGAGGAGAGTTACATTGTTTGCTTTAGCGTTATATTGCTAAAGCCTGGAGATGGGCTGATATTTAAAACATATGAGTAAAGATAATGTCACGCTTTTTAGTTTTATTTTAAAGATCCCCTTCAGACATGTTTTAAGACAAATACCCTCTTAGAATAATAAACTGTGTTTTTCAACAAAGTTCAATTATCTAGTTCTAATTCTTAAAGTTACATTTACTCCATCTCCCTCATCGAAAAAAAATCCAGAATTTATGAAGTGGCAAATATTGTTGATGTCAAAAGTTTAACTACTGCACACAAGATGTCTTGAACATCACTAAAAGACCATTCTCAGTGTACTGCATGTGCAATGCAGGCTTCAAGTTTCCAAATCACCTGTGTTAGTTGCATATTGGACCAGGACTGGCTTCTAAACTAGTTGCAAGGTCATGAATCATATCTTCAAGTGCACTTCAACTCTCTTAGCTTTTTGGTGAGCACAGAGAAAGATTCTGCTTTCAGTAGATGAATGTGAAAAGTCTTTTAGTGTTAAACTCATGCATGCACATACATCATTCTGCAATATGAAAGTAAAGCATCTAAGTAAAGCAACAACAAGTGAAACACATTTTTGAGTGTAGGGTGGACTTTAAAATATGGCTTTGAGAAGCTGCAACAATGCTTCTGTCTCTTATTTGTGGTTCTTTGATACCAAGCTGTAAGCTCTTTTCAGTTATTTCACACTACAACAGAAGGATATAGTATTACTGATATCAATATATCACAGATTACGGCCATTAAAGTATCTAAAGATAAACTTTTGGATGAACCTTGATGTGTTATAGCTGGAGGGAGACCTAAATAATCCAGCCATTAGCTCAGTGGGTTTACTGGGTCTTGATTTTTGTGGTCTGCTCTCACCTCATCCTGGCACATGCATCCTTGGACTCCTTACAAGTAGTTACCTAGCAACAACAGCCATGGCAACTGCCACAGCACCAGCTACTTATAATGCTGGAGAATGGAATGCTGATAAGATGGAGGGAGTGCATGTTTACTGGAGAGGATTTGGGTAAAACTGATTACAGACTATATTCTGAAGATTTTAAGACAAAATAATGATGAGTCCTGCAGAGGAGATGCATTTCTACAGACCACAATATGTCAAATCAATGCTGAAAAATGCAACTGACTTTACAATTACTGAAAGCACGAAACGAGAAAAATTAACATATGAATCTTTTACAAGCCTACAAGTAAGAAACAAAATTGTAGAAAGCAGCTGTTAAGATATTGAACCAGATTAAGCCTAATCACACTTAAGAGACTTACTGTCTGATAAGGCAACATTTATAAAGGGTTTCTAAGTTAGAATTTGTGTAAATATATCATGCATTAATGCTTTGAAGTTCAGTTCTAAACAACTGTTGTGAAAAATCCTCCTCCAGCACATCTTTGCTTGTCTTTTTTTAAAACAAATTCTACAGAGAGTCCCTCTAACAAACCACTCTGACTTCTATAAAAAGCGCTGCAAAAGTTTGTCAACCACTTGTTATTATATGAGTTAACAGGGTTTTCACAATTATTCATTAAATCAGCAGCTACGAACGATCAAGGGGTGTTTTCCCACAACCCCCTTTCATTTGTAATAATTATATATATATATATATATTTTTTTTTTTAACAACTTGGCCAAAAGCACAAAATGATTTATTAACCATCAATAAAGCCATTAATTACAGCTCATAAAGACGTTATAAACAGCATTGTGGCAACAGCCCATTAGGTTTATGAACACAGATCTACACTGAACTGTAAAAGCCAATAAAATCACTGGTCGATTAATGAATATACAGGGGCCTTATATGGTCAGACTTGACATCATCTGAACAGATCACAGAGCAGAGGAAGATTGTTTTTTGGAGAAGCAAAGCTGCACATTCGTTGTTTACTTATTTATGTTATTGTTGTTTTTTTACTTGGGCTACACTTAACACGAAGAATACTTTAAAATAATTTTTGTTTTGTTTGTTTCTGTTTTTTAACACTAAGCACAGAGTTGTTTTTTTCTCGCATGTACCCACTGGTTGTCTGGCGTCACATGGCAGCAGGGGGCAACTCTTCACACCCACAAACTGAACAGTACAGTGGTTCACTCGCACAACCAACACTTGATGGAATTAAAACATCCTGACGTCCCGCTGAGCTCCGGTGCGGTCACCACTGTCCCTACATGTAACCGGAGCGCTGGAGCAGGCAGATATGTGGATCTACCTCTGAACCATAGACAGATATACTGTCAGCAGGCTGACAGTGGCCGCCATGTGGAGGCTACCTACACGACAGCAGAACCCAGATAAATTAGATTACTGGATTGACTGCAACAGATTATAGCTCTCCTACTTCCCCCATGCCTCATAAGAAAACCACATCAATTTGATCACATTTCAAGCGGAGTTTTCGCAAATATAAAGGTAGGTATTTTACTTTACTTCAACTAAATTATGTTTTTTCTTGTACTGTGATTGTTTTGATCAGCACAGCCTATGGATGTTGGCAGCAGACATGAAGTAGGTCGCTACATAAACTATGCCGCTTTCAACCAAGACAAACAGGTCATTTAGTGCGTTCAGTTCTGAAATGAATTTTATCTGGCGACAGTCTAAAGTAAAAGAAAAAACATTCTGGCTCTTGCTTTATTTGCTGCATCAGACGACAGTGAGTGGCCTATTCAACTCACTTTGGTCTTCACCGAAAATACCAGGTAAAAGATGTTTTACTTTACTACTCCTATTTTTATTCTTTTAACGAAAAGTTATTTTCATTTTCCTGAATTGGCGTCATATTATCAAATACTAGGCACGTGTACGCGTTTACACTTTGCTGAATGGACACTATAAATGTCCATTTTGAATAACCCATTACATTTTTCACTAAATGTGTCAAATGATTCAAAATCTATTTATTTTTGAATAAATTCTATTGTGCAGAACATCACTAACAGGACGCAGCTTTCTAACAAAACTGTGGCTAAATGCTTATTAAATTACTTATCTCATTCAAAGCCATAGTGTTTTTCATTAGTTCTGTCTAGATCATTTTTCCTCATGCAAAGCAACAACCAGACAGTGATTTATATGACTAAAGATGTGTCTTACACAATGCTGTAATTCAGTTCAGTTACTGCATCTTTTTCCATGCAGAAGTTCTTAAGAGAGATTTCACAGGTAGAGCTATTCACTGATGACATTATAGTTTACTACCAAGCGAGCACAGTAAGGATCTTTAAAAGTCAATCACCCAGTTAATTTTAATGCTCAGTGATAAATAATTTAACAAGCTGGGGCTTGTCAACTCTGAACCTGCAGTGCTGTACTTGTTTTTGTTTTCCATGACAGTCTCTGCTCTTTTCTGGGCATCATTCCCCATTGTGATTGTGTCTGACCTGTGTGAATCGTTATGTAACAGCCTCCTGCAGCCGCTGACGGCAGAGGCCATGTAGAGACTGCAACAGGAAGCAAACTCACAGACAGGGGTGATAGCATCATATGATGTGTGAATGGGAAACGTCATGGAGGAGGAGGAAACCACCCACAATTATGAAACACACTGACAAAACAGTGCTTTCTATACTTATTCAGTTTGAACAGTTAGTCAGGGCTGATCGGTTGTCCATTCCTCAGACCAGCCTGATAAATCTGAGCAGAAATTAGACAGGAAGTACTCGCCTCTCCCTCATCACCCTCCAATGAGATGCTCTTAAATGAGACATTAAACACTGCCCTAGTGGCCAACAGAGAAACACTGGTAGCACTTCCAAGCAGTACTTGTTACTTCCAAGTGTGATTATTTGAATGAATTATAACATGCAGTATTATAAGTGGGACAAGCATCCCAGTTGCCTACTTCCTCAGCCTCAGTTATGGTCCATTTTGCCATTGCCAGTCCTTTGCTCTGCTTGCCAGCCTGCAAGCATTTCTTACCACAAAAACATCTAACACCATGTCTGCTCCTGCTTATTAAATAATATATGCAGACTAGATTAAAAAAAGACTGTGCTCAAATACTGGTAAATGACATTCATGGCAGAACAGGATCTTATCATACAACACCCTCTCAGCATTTGGATGCCATCACAAAGAATCCATCTTTTTCAAGTTGATTTAAATATTTACAGCACTTTAAAAGAGACAGGGGCTGGGTGGAAGGATGAGAGACAGATAAATGTTTTTAAAACATATTATTCATATCAGTGTTAACATGGAAATGAACACTATGAATCAGGTTATTGTTGAGGTCACACCTCGTGCCTGGATAATGGATGCCTTTTGATGATATTAGAGGTGAATGTGTCGTCCCCCCAGTGATATCAAAATGGCCTGCTCAGCCTCCTTCAGTCAGTACACATACAGCACTGCGCAACACTGCTGTCTGGATAGAGGATGTGCAAGTATAAGCAAAAAGAGCATAATAGCTAGCAAAGCAGGAGCGCTGTATTACATTGTGTCCATAATCCCCAGATGAAAGCAGAAGCTGATGGGTTTGCAAGTATAGAAAAAGATGCAACAAAACACACAGAGGGTGAAACTGTCCCCGTACAGTGTCACTGTTTTCACCGAGAGACAGACAGATTGTGTTGTGTAGACAGAGAGAATAATCCCCTCCAGCAGGGAGGGGAGCAACAGGAAGGATAATGCCACCAGCAGAGAGACTTGCAGACCCTGCTTGGCTGCTCTGCTGTTGCCATGGCTGGTAATCAACTGACAACCTAATATATTGGATACTGTACTGTACTGTACTGGAGTCTGTAGTGTTTATGAGATATGCATCATACATGGTCTCATCCATTTTTTGGATATTAACCTCTTTATAATAACCTAACACTCCTTTATTCTTATCAAGAATAAAGGAGATTTACAAAATATTACAAAATATTAATCTCTACAATCCTTACTAGTCCACAATCCACTATTTACTGCTGGTCGTGGTGTGGTTTTGACCAACAGTATGGCAGTGTGTGCTGCTGCAGAGTGATCACATGGTGGACAGCTTTAACTCACAGAGCTATAACTGTCTCCATCTATTAATACCTCCAAAGGCCACGCTGAGGGAAGACGCTGCTCAGTTACGTCCGGCAGAAAGTCGCAAGGGTTTAAATTGTAATTAGACACCAGATTGTAAGGGCACAAGAACCTGTTTACCTCTTTGAATAGTGCAGATAAAGTTCAACCATGTTCATTTAATGTAGAGAAGTTGTTTTGATGAATTACATGCATGAGAACATTATGATATATTAAGTGATGTTCTTTTTTAAAGTTAGTATACAACTGCAACTTTTCATCTCACTAACAATTTGAACTTAAAATATTCTGAGCAGGCTCTATCACCTGACAACCAATATATTCACTATGTTGTTTTAACTCTCTCTAGGGCTCATTTTTGATAAAATAGGTGGATTTTTTTTTTTTGCTCTACTAAAGGCTGTCTTCTCTTTTCTTTAACCTGAATTTGCATTAACTTTTAAGTGCATGTTTCAAGTTGATTTCTTCTGATGAAATATTCAAGGCACACATATATTATCTGTGAGTGGGGCTCCAACAGACACTTCACCTGATGTAGACGTTTAGGCTCCACATTATATATTTTACCAATTCTTATTGTCTTTATGGTCTACATGGCTTTAATTTAACAGTGTACTTGGTTGTAACTGGTTCCTTTTATAATTTATGTGCTTGTGGTTTTCTTTGACCTTGTTTCATTCATGTTTGCAAGTTTTTGCTGATTTATGTGTGTTTTTATGTGAATGTATTCCCTCCAGACTGGCAGCCATGCTGACCAGCTTTATGGAAGGTATTCTCTGCTGCCTGACCTCAAAGTCTGCCAACGTTGTGGTTCCTGTAGAAACTTCAGAACCCGCTGACGGCTACGAGTTTGTGGAGGTGAAACCAGGCCGGGTCCTGCGTGTTCGACACATCATCCCTGACCGGCCAGTGGTGGAGGAACCCGCTGGGCAGGGTGGGAGTGTCAGCTGCAAACGAAAGATCACAGTGTATCGTAATGGACAGCTGTTCATTGAGAACTTGGGCGACAGGGCGAGCGCAGAGTTGAAAAACTGCCAGAATGGAGGGACAGAACCTAACAGCACAGTAGAGGTTGAACTTACAGACTGTGGAAACTCCTCGCCGCCTGTCAGCATCCCCGAGGGCAGGTCAGACTCCATCACAGCTGGAAACAACGGGGCGTCCGAGACAGGAGCAGGAGGAGAGGCACCCGCTGCTGGACACGCCGACCAGTCCCAGCAACCCAGGAAGCGCCGGCGGAAGCCCAAACGCACTGTGGTGATTGACTGTGAGAGGAAGATAACAGCCTGTAAAGGGACGCATCCAGATGTGGCTCTCTTCTTCATCCACGGAGTGGGAGGCTCGCTGGATATCTGGGGAAGCCAGTTGGACTACTTCTCTCGGCTAGGCTACGAGGTGATCGCCCCGGACCTGGCAGGTCATGGAGCCAGCTCGGCACCGCAGATAGCTGCAGCGTACACTTTCTATGCCCTGGCAGAGGATATGAGACTAATCTTCAAAAGATATGCACGCAAGAGGAATATTCTCATAGGACATTCTTATGGGTAAATTGAAGATCATAACATTCACATAAAACACAGTGGAACTGAAAGAGAGCAGGAGGCCTCAGGAGATGTCCTTAACAAAAGTAGTTAAATGTCACTTTGACTTCTAAACATTTTCACTCAGAGGTTTTTCTCCCTCTAAAAAAAGACATATTGTACAAAGACAAAAATCTACTTTTTGGTTCCCTTGCCCACATTTCTGTTTAGCTTCCTCTGGTATTAAGAAGTATGAGAGGCCCAGAAAGTTAATGTGAGCATAGCATGATTTCTTATTTAGGTATAATTAGAGCAAGAATCAAAAAACTGAACACTGATAAAGTTTGTTACAGTGCTCCAACAATTAGCAACAACAATTTAACTTTTTTCCCCTCAATAACACAAAATTAACTGGCAGCAGTATTCTTCTGAAGAATAAATATATGCTCTACAGTGTATTCACCAAATACTTTGTTAAAAACATGCCAGAATTTTCACTCCCAACGTACTTTCTAGGTCAATACATTAATAATTAAAGGACCATAAAACATACATACCTTGTTTCTGCCTTCCTGTAACCAGTCTCCTGTTCTGCTTCCCTAGTGTGTCGTTCTGTACGTTCCTGGCCCACGAGTATCCGGATCAGATCCACAAGATGGTGATGATCAACGGAGGTGGTCCCACAGCTTTGGAGCCCAGCCTCTGCTCCATCTTCAACCTGCCCACCTGTGTGCTTCACTGCCTCTCCCCACTGCTGGCCTGGAGCTTTCTCAAGTACGACACACTGCAACAGAACAATAACAAAACACAAAAATGTTCTTTTTGGTTGGTGTGTCCATGAATCAGTGGGCTAAAAATAATGAACTGCTACAGAGAATTTTACCTGCCACTATAGTTACCATGCATTTTCTTATAAACATAAAGTTAATCTTCTAAGCTATTTTATGTGCAGAATCTGATCAGAGACCGCTTTTAATTAAAACTAAAGTGTCTTATTGATTGTTTTATTATAAAATACAATAGAATGTAAAATCTGCAGCAGGTAAGATTCTGGGATTAACATTTATTCAGAAGTAATGCATCAGTACCACTAGGTCAAATCTAACTTCATGTGGAACTGTGTGTGTTTATATCACCCACAGTTTGATGTCATCAGAATACTGTTTTTGTTTTGTTTTTTTCAGCAATGCATAATTCAGGTAACTCTCCTCTGCTCTGCCCCCTACAGGGCTGGCTTTGCACAGCAGGGTGCCAAGGAGAAGCAGCTGCTGAAAGAGAACAATGCCTTCAACGTGTCGTCCTTTGTGCTGCGCGCCATGATGAGCGGGCAGTACTGGCCTGAGGGGGACGAG
Organism: Lates japonicus; assembly: GCA_033238685.1. Lineage (NCBI taxonomy): Eukaryota > Metazoa > Chordata > Actinopteri > Centropomidae > Lates > Lates japonicus. Next base: position 6,419,604 of record BRZM01003569.1, read on the forward strand.
GTCTACCACGCTGAGCTCACAGTGCCCATCCTGCTGGTTCACGGCATGCACGACAAGTTTGTTCCCGTTGAAGAAGACCAGCGCATGGCTGAGGTAAAGGGGCTTCTTCAGCTGCCTGAAGCTCAGAATTCAAGCTGAGAAACTGACCCCACTAAAGACACTGCTGTTACAGAATAAGGCAAACCTCTGGTTACAGTGACCTGAGAGAACCCGACACGTAAGAAATCAATAACACCACTGCTTTAGTCAACAGTAGTCAGTAGTCAATAAGTATAAAAGTAAAAAAACTTCCCCTACGGACTAACACAAATCCTGTGGGCTTGAGTCCTGCATGTCATTCCCCATCACCCTCCCCCTGTATTTCCTTTCTGTATTTCAGCTGCACACCATCAAGTAAAGGAAAAAATGTCCCAAAAAATGTAGTTAATGGGTTAAAACATTTCAAAACTACCTAAGCTTTTGGGGCTCCTGCTCAGAATCATTTTCTTAGAGAAGACAAAAGACTCCAGAGCTGCTCCCTCAACAAGTTAACATGCCTCCCCTCAAAATTATAGGGGTTCCTCCCAAACTGACTTGACAAGCCATACTAACTTACAACTTAATTTCCTCCTGCTACATTAGTACCTCTGAGACATGATAATTAAATGAAAAAAACTGCTGATGTGGGCACAGATTCAGAGGTCTGGAGGCAGGCTAATGCTTTGGCACAAAATATAAAATGGCAGTTTTGTTGATGACTGCAAAATGTAACTTCTTTTTTTGCGTTTAACTTGTCAGATCCTCCTAATGGCCTTCCTCAAGTTACTGGAGGACGGCAGTCACATGATCATGATGGAGTGTCCCGAGACTGTCAACACACTCCTGCATGAGTTTTTCCTCTGGGAGCCAGCCGCCCCTCCACTGCCCAAGAAAGAGTCCAAAGCACGTCCAGAGACTGCCAAAGCCCAGTCTGACAACACCAAGACATCATCCGAGCCCGCCAAGGTCCGACCTGCGACTGCCAGGCAAACCTCATCAAACGGCGGCGCAGAGGAGAAGCCAGACAGCAAGGCCAAAAAATGACTGAAGATTAAAGCCGAGTCAGATTAAAGCTGAAACTTCCAGTGGTTGTTACACTAAATCATGGCTGACTGCGCACTTTGTATGTCCTGGGGAACTGAGCTGGTGGGAACTGGTTGACCCGATGATGAGCCAAATAAGGCAGATTTATCAGAAATGGTCCAGCTAAAAAGTTGGACTTACTGGAAATGGGACACTACAGGGAGTTCAAATTTGATTCCAGTCATGTCAGCAACAAAGCTCAAGGACAGAGGAAAAGGAGCTCCAATAATGTAACGAAACAAAGATGGTCCATTGTTCAGCTTCAGCTCCCTGTCCTACATAAAGCAGGGAAGATATGGTTGTGCCTTGACGTGATGTGTGGTGATGATGTTAGGGTAGGCAGAGCAAGAGGAGGAGGAAACAGTCATATACAGTCATGTGTAACAGGGTCAAAACCCCCCTGTGTGTTTCCTAGCCTGTCCTGCTGGGGAGCACTCTGACAAACAGCACCTAGGTTTGTGTCTTTGCCAGACAAAATACAGATAAAAAAAAACAGTAATACACTAACACTAATAAAAATATAATACTTAAAGCAGTCCAGGTCTAGAGTCTCTTTCAATCTGTGGTCACGTGGTTCAAGCAGCTGGAGGTGGTGACCAGGTGTAGAGAGTCCAAGTAAAGGGCAGCTAACAGTGACTCAATAAACTGCGCAAAAGCACAGTGGGGATAAGCTCTTTGACATGCTTTTGGTCAATTAACGTAGAATTCAGAAAGACACTTCAAATTCAGGAACACATAGATCATGTGATCACAACCAAACTAAGAAAACAAAACTTGCAATTTGACCCTCGTATGTGGTAGATTTAAGAGGCTATGGGTGGCTAGCACAAAACTTCTGGGATCACGCAGGGTTAGGGAGAGATTCCTATCTGAGAGGAGAGGCGAAGCGTACCTCAGCCGTCTGCAGGTCCCACAGCGCCGCCTCTCGTCTCTCCGTCGGACCGGTCACAGGACAGTCTGCTGCCAAACTTCCGTCACTGTGGATGGCCGCTCAGTCCCACTCGGTCGTGCTCGCCCCTGCAGCGGTCAGCCACCTTACTCTGTTCACCGGGAGCCATTTGCCTCAGTTACACCCATCCCTTCGTCTCGACTCTCGACCCGGGCTGGTTCCTCGCCGTCTCCCTCCTCCCGTCACGTCTGCTCCCCCGTCAGCTCACGCTCAACTGTGTCACAGGAAGATTAACCCCAGGAGAAACATCCCAACATCTCCCTCACCGCACACCTGTGAAATGTCAGTCTGTCTCTGTGTGCGTGGGTGTAGCTAGATTGTTTTCATTGCACTTAGTGATGAATTGACATGACAAAATGAAAATGCCATGACACACAAAAGAGCAGTCCTCTCAGAAGTGAGCCACAATATTATTTTTTGCACCGTGCAGTAGAAGTTTAGATAAGGGGTGGCCCTACCTCCTACTCATCATAGCTACAGAGGGATTTAAATAGCTGCTTCTGGGCAACAGAAACACAGAAGAGGGTGTTTTCGTGGGTGACTGCGTTGTGACTTGTCAAGCTGAAAAAAGTGAAGAATGAACAAGTGCTGATAAGGACAGAAGTGAAAGCAAACTCGCTGCTTCCTAGAATGTGTGTTCAGTCAAGTGTGTCCTGTTAAATTTAGCAATAGCTGAGGCTCAGATATGAATCATAACCTTACATTGACAGAATGGGCCAAACATTTTGCACAAATCCAATGTACATAGTGATGTTAAATCCATAGTAAGAGGGCTTGTGTTGAGATGCACAAGTTGAGATGCACCAGGGAAAGTGCAAAAGCAGGATTTAACAGTCAACATAAAATGGAAATATTCATTATTTTTCTAATGTAGCCATTTCCTGCAGCATTAAAATCCCCACTACAATAAAAAGTCACTGACAGTTACTAACTTTGATGCAGTGTTAGAAAGCACTTTAAAAAGCTCCTGTAGAGAAGAGACATTATGTATTCAGCAAATAATTATTTCATAAATCACTGTTTTACTTTGGGTAACAGCCTCATGCAGATTCTAATTATTGTGTAAATGATAATCATTCATTCCTCATCCAAATAATATTGCAATAATAACTGCAATGATCTTTTTTTTTTTTTTTTACCTTGAGGAGTAAATATAGTAAATACATTAGTATATTAGTACATAAACTGTATTTTGACACATTTGTAAGTATTTGTAAGTATGAAAATGAGAGGCCAAGGGTTAGGCAGAGGGTAAGTGTCCTCATGCAGTGCACTGACTGCATCCATGTATCATCACACTCTGTATCTATTTACAGTTTATTGTGAACGTCTGTGCTGTAACTCCACCGGGCTGTCAGACAGTTTTAGGAACTATCACACCCTCTGTGACTGTTTTTACCACTAAATGTGTGTATGTCTTTACAGTAGCCGACATGTTTTTAGAACTTTAATAGATCAGGTATTTATGATGTTCACAAAACTTCTCTGAAAACTCAAAGGTTTCATTTGTAGAAGGTGTGGATGAAGCACAGATTTCATTGTATTCAATGTTTTTTTTATACGTAGAATAGATTTTTTTTATACATTGTACTTTGATTTGTGATGGATGTTTAGAGATTTACAAGAAGCTGTAGCAGGGAATTCACTGAGTCAGTTGAAGATACAGCTCTGATCAGAGAAATGCAACAGGCTGTTTGACTGTGACTGTCCTGAACTGAGGAAAACTGTCCATTTTGTATCTTGTGTGTCTTAAATTTTGTATCTGTTTGCCTTTGACAATGATTACATAAACAAACTGCTGATTTAGAAATGTTCAATTTATCAAAGTAAATTATTATATGTTGTGAATTTTCAATAGTTTTATTTGTTTTAATTTTTTATTTTTTTTACTTTTTACCACTGTGGGTTTGCTGAATATGAACCCTGTTTTTCAGAAGCAGCCCTCTTGACATTCACACTGTTAGATACCTGAGAGCTGAGCTACAGTCCAGGTTACTGTGTGGCACTTGGGCAAAGGATCTGAATACTCCACCACTGAAACTCACACAGTAACACAAACAAATTAACAGATCGAGGCAGCAGTGGATCAGCAACTCCTGTGTTCTGTGAGGTAAAATTACTGCTTTTATCAATGGAGTCTTGTAGCATTAAGACAGCTGTCTCTGGTTAAACAGAAAGGATCCAGGTGCAACATTCCTGCTCAAAACTGCACTGATTGATAGAGACATAGAGACATGAAAAATGTTTCTCTATGACAATAAATATCTATAAGTAAATAAGAAACAATTAAAGCAAAAAATAAAATAAAAATAAATCCAGTCTAATAAAGTTGATCTATGATGAAAAACAAAACGTGAAAATGACAGTGGTTACTAAGTAAGTAGTCTGCATAAATAAGACTCTTATTGTAAGCCTCTTTTAATGAAATGACAGTATCACATGACAAATTTTGTACTTAACGACTAAATTATTCAGGTATACCAAATATATATATATTTATAAAAGGAGACTATAACATCTGTTTATTTAGCAAGAAAAAAACATAGCTAACTCAAATTCAACATGCACTACTAGGATATAAAACAACAACTTGCTTACTGTACTGTATATTTAAAATTTAGTTCTTAGATATATCTTAATATACAGTGAGTCCAAGGCCCCTAGTTTGATGACAGCAGTTCTAGTAAACTTTGCTCACAGAGATTATCATTTGCACCCTTACACATTACCCACTAACATATTTATAACTTAGTTTTAACTTGTTTTTGGAAATTGACAGGAAAACACTTGATCGAATTCATTAACAAGTCTCATACAGAACCACCAAAAGCTTTACAATGTTTATACATTCACAAAGAAATCAAAAGAAAGCATTCGACTGAAGCGCTTATTTCCTAAAGTAAAACAGCTATGCACCTGCCACCACTCTCAGACCTCCACAGTGACAGTGGGACCGTTGCTGGTGTCCTCCAGTGGTGAGGTCTCTGTGGGAGTGCTGGAATCTTTGTCAGACTCCTCTTTTTTGTCTTCCTTCCCTGCATCGGCCACCAGAGGCGTGCTCTCTGCCGGCGCCTGCTGGTCGTTGCTGGTAGTGCTGGCAGTGCCGGCTGGCTGCTCAGCTTTTTCCTCAGCTGGCTGCTCCGCTGCTTTGGTTTCATTGACAATCTGGATGGAGTCAGCTGCAGAGGCCTGTACTGCTTTCACTTCCCCATTCTGGACAGGGAAGACCCCCTCCAGGGCGTCATACAGGAACTGGTACTGCTCCTGCGAGAGACGCAGACAGATTTGTAGATTTTAAGCTCACACTCTCACACATTTTCCTAAATCAAAATAAACAAGAGCACCAGAAAACAGTTTTCAGTGACGAGTGATAAGTAAAAAAAACACTGAACTGATCCTATTATTACTATTATCAGTGTAGGCAAACACTTTTTATTATCTGATTCCTCGTTTCACTGGGTGACATGTTCCTTCATCACGATGAACAAAAATCATAAAGCATAAAACCACTTATTTAAGAGCTGCTTTTAAAATCAAAGAAAATGTAAATTACTTCAAAAAAAAGATTTACATTTTCAGTAGGAACTTGTGGGCTTGGGTCTGAGAGTCACAGACAAGGTAGAGAAGTTAGAAAGTACTGGGGGATGAACTACTACATTGTTGGCTTTGGTACTTTCATGTGATTTGTTGACAATGACAGAAATAAATGAATATCATGAACCTTTTCGTTGCATTATGAGCAAAGAAACTGAACTTAACTGGAGAGATGGTTTATTAAATATATAGTTTATCAGTGTTAAGTCTACAGTGTGGTGTTTATGATGTAAAATTACATTAACAACTAATTAAAAAAGCATTTCAACCCTTATCCCTTATCACAATAGACAGACACTGAAAGGTGCTTTTGCATGTGCACTGACAGATATCGAGTTCCTCTTTCTTACCAGGCTGGAGAACATTTCCTGTCTTTCCTTGCGTAAGGTTTTGACCACCTGGAAAACATCTACCAACTTCTCAGTCTTTGCGCTGTCCAGCAGGGTGCACAGAGCACAGAAAACCCCTGTACGGGACGAGCCATCACTTAAGAGAGGGAGAGCACACAAACACAAAATGGTTAGAAATTTTCCCCATGAATCCCTCTACACCTTCTCCACAGTGGGCTGCAGCATGACCTGGATTTATCAAACTGCTAAAGGTGACATTTTCTATTTGACTTTTGACCACATAATTTTGCAGAAAAACATATCACTGATTATAATATTAAGATTTTCTTAAAAGAATAAACAAGAGGGCAGATGTTGGGTAAATTCATGTCATTATTTGGCTCTTACACTTTGCTGTAAGTAGGAGTAAGTACATTAGCAGGATAAAAAATATGCTTATTACTTAATGGTCACAAATATGTTGTTTTTTTTAAAACTCCATTAGAGATTGCAGGCTGAAAATTAAGCTTTGAAAGCTTTAAAAAAAACTGGTCATGTATGATAAATATGGCATATTGTCTCTGTAAGATTTCCAGAGGTGATTCTCTGTGAGGTTGTCTTACTTGCAGTGGACCACCATGTTCTGTGGTTTGCTGCCACAGCTGTTCTTGAGCTCCTTGATCATGTCTGTGAGATCTTGAGGGTTCTCTGGCAGTTCTTTGTTCCCCCACTTCAGGAACTGGAACTGTTTCACCGACCGACTGTCTTTCCTCTGTTGACAGAAGTGGTGTTGGGTTAAAACAGCTTGTGATTTTGAAATGACCATCTCACATACTGATAAATGTGGAAACAGAGCAGCCTTTGTTACAGCTGCAGAGTGAGCGGCTCTTGTGTTACCTTGACGTGGCGGACCAGCAAGTTGCGGGTGATAAAAGTTGGGGTGATGTCCGTGCTTGCAACCTCCACCTCTAAGTCTGCAAATGTCTTCTTGTCTTTATCCCAGTAAACAGAGTCAGACTCCTGTGAACACAAGAAAACATGTGTATTTACCTTATGTACCAAGAGTAGTGTATTCCATATATAAGGTAGTTGGTACTCATGGTACATGTCTGTAGCATGCATGGTAGGTTAGGTACCGTATCTCCCTCGCTGATGTCTGAGAGCATGACAATAGTGGACACTTTCTTCTGGTAAAGCATCAACCAGAAGTCGGCCATTGTGTCTGGCAGAGGAGTCTGTGCTGCAATGAAGGCACGTGGGCCCCAGTAGCCCTGTGTGGGCAAGAAAACACATCCATCTATTGTTGTACACAGTCCAAAGAAATAAGATGTGATACATTTAATTAGACCTGTTTTACAATTTAACTGGGTGTATAAAAGATGGGGAATGTATTTAGAATTAATGAGATAACACCTGCTGCAACAGGAAAGATGGCAACAGAAGCGTAGTTTTAATTAAACAAAGCAGTCTTATTTTGGCTCTGGCGTCCTGGTCAATTTTATGCAGAAACAGGTTAGTAAACAAGCTGAAAGTGTCAGTGATATAACGTACATCCAAGTGGGAGGCATTGATGTATTTAGTAGATTCTTCGTCCTCTTCATCTGATGACTCTTCCTCCTCATCTTCATCTGGTTCACTTTCATGACTGCGTCCTTCGTCTATCTTCAGCAACACTCGGTTGTAGTCATCTGAGGGCGGCAGGTTTGATATGGTTACAACACATGCAAGACTGAACTCATTTACGCTGGTGTATGAATGCACATATTATAAACACACTGCACACACACTGATGTACTGTAGAATAAAATGCAATATTTGTCCCTGTGTTGAGCTGATACTCACATGGGATGACAGATGAAGTGCGATTCTTCTTCTTGTTTTCCTCTGTGATCCCTGTGTTGAATGTCCTCCAGTTTTTGTAGATGGGGAGTCGCTGAATTGCAAGATAAAGATTTTTCATCATTAAGTAATTTATAGTGATATATTAAGGGTTAGAATTTCTTCCTTATTAAGTAATAAGAGGCAAGAGGGAAAAATGGAAAAGGATAGGACAAAGTTTTTAAATAAATTTTACAAGGACTGGAAATGATGATCTAAGATATTTAGTTCTAATTAGATGATTTACATTATTGTTGCAGTAAACAATAATTGTCTTCATCCACTATTGTGTTGTGGTTATAGGTGCAAGTCTTGTAATTTATATTGAAAAAAATCATTAATCTACTTTGGTTTCATCAAACAATTCCATTTATTTAAAATGGCTCCTTTAGCCCCCACAAAGGATATATTTTTAGATAAAGAAATAATTTATAAATAAGATATGTTGTACAGTGCCATACCTCATACTCCTCCTCCATTAGGGTGGGTTCATTGTCTGAGTTTTTCTGTTTGAGTGTGTTCATTGTGCTGTGGAGCTCAGACAGAGTGATCTCAGTCTCTCCAAACTGGTTGTGCTCCAGCAGAGCCTGGTGAATCAGGATGTACTGGGCCTATGTGAGGACAAACATACTTAATACACACTTAAATACACAAAGAATATACTGCACAATCTGGGGACAGAACAAATACACATTAAGACAAACTGCTACTGAGCTACACAATCCACATCATAGATTTCTTCAAGGTCACAAATCTGTTTCTAAGTTATCCACAGCTTGTAATCTCTGCCTCCTCCTTTGTGATTGGCGTAGATTCAATGCAGGAAATAAGAAATACTGTATGGAATATTAACCTCATCAATGTTCAGTGCGTTTGCTCGTACTCATTCACATACAGTGCACAACCTTTTTTTGCTCTAGGCACTAGAGAGCACTGTGTGTCACAACAAACACACACAAGACTCCATACATCATCAGACGCACCAACAGTTAAATGGTCAGGTGTCAGTTCAGTTTCTGTAAAATAACCCTGCATTATTCACATATTGTATACTGTGAACTTATATTACGTCATAGTGTAACACATTCTATTGTACTGCTGTTTGTGTTGTTTTATTTATAGTTGCTAGACCACAATCTAGCACATGCAGGTTACAGTGTATATAAGTATATTAGTTTCCTTCCTGTGTGCTCTCTGCAGTGTGTGTGTGAGAGCATATTTAAAACTGCAAAGGTCTATTTCCTTACATGTACCAACATGTTCGTCCACTCTGAGTAACAGTTTCTATAAAGTAAATTCTGATTTTACCTCTACTTGAACCATGAGACATCTCTGTCTGCGAAGTCTGACCACGTAACCGTAGATGTCCACTCTGCCCTCTGCCTCCAGACCCTCCATCATGGCATCAATGCCAATGTAGGTGCCTGTCCTTCCCACTCCAGCACTAGACAAGAGAGAATGATATAGTGTTAATATATTTCTATTGGCAAATTAAAAGTAGTAGTAGTCAGTAGTGGAATAGGCTATTTTTACAACTATTTTTACAGGTCAGTAGTTTAGTTAGCTTTGCCAATCCAGGGTGTGGGAGAAGAAAGAAGCTGAAAAAACTAAATTCTGATGCATAAATCTGTTTTCATTTTTCATTATTCTTCTAATCTTCACCCTTATTGTGAATATTGGATATTTGTATCTCTCAAGAAATTATTTAAATTAAACCATCTGATGGGAATTAACTTTTAATTTAGTGATTTAAATTTAGTGGTGCAAAAAGTAAAAGTAAAATAGAAGTAGACGTGTCTTTAAATTGTATTTGAGTACTTAGTTACTTTCTACCACCGAATGTTGTTCATGTTGATAGTTTGAACTCACAAAAGTGAACATAAGTTGACCCTGGGATGGGACCTGATACGTACCTGCAGTGGACCACGATTGGGCCACTGAAGAAATTCTTGAAAGCATTAACACGCCGTCTCAGTTTCAGGAGGAGGTGTGGCTCCCCTGGGACACCGTGGTCTGGCCAGCTCATGAACTGGATGTGAGTCACCTCCCTCTCTGAGTTCTTCTCCCTCTTCTGCAGACACACACACACAGATTGTTATGCCATGTGTATATTTGATGAGATAAAGATAGATAGATATGCTGGTTTTCACTTTTACACACGCTACATGCACACAAGGTAACACCAGAATGTGGTCTACAATAAGATAATATAGATTTTTGATGGAGACTCACATTAGTTAGGCTGATATGGCGGATGGTATAATCCGGACAGTGGTCCTCTGAGTTCAGCTTCACTATAAACTCCTCAAAGATCTCAGTCTCTCTATCAGGAGACGGCCAGTACTGCGCACACTTGACCTGTGACACAACAAGAGAGAGGAGAGACAGTGAGTGAAAACCCAGTTTTCAGTAACAAATTAATTGTTCTGATGGAGTACTTTCAACCAAAAGTCAGACAGGCAGTCAATGCATGTTAAAAGCCTCTCTGAGAGATGAAACCACAGTGCGTGCATGAGTGTGAAGTTTTGCCGTGGCTATACTAGACTCAAGTCAGCCACATGTGGGAGGGTCAGCTCTTTATGCTGTCACATAGTCGACCATTTTAACCAGTAATTTTAAAAGCATATACCATTTCTAACAATGTATCATAACCAGCGTCAACAAAGAGTAAACACTGCTGCTCTTACCCTGTTTCCCTCTTCACAGCGAGTTACCATGACGATAATAGACGACTGCTGCTCCCAGACCATCCTCCAGAAGTCACTCACAGTCTCATCCTTTGGACCTACAACACACACAGAATATATACTGCATATACACACAGCCGTGCACACTTTCTATCAACCACAAACATACAGTGATGTGAGTGAACTGACTTGAGTGTATAAAAGAACATGACTTTACCTTGAGCAGCAATGTACTTCTTGGCTTCCTTATATCCCTGCAGTAAGAAAACATGTAAGATGTGTATTATCAGAAAGAGTTCACAAACAATGTGTTGATTTAACCCTAAAAATCTAATGAGCCTTTTAACATGGCTGCTTTAGCTATTAATGCTATATTTCATTCAATTACAACAGTGGTAGTGTTAACAAGAAAAGTACTAGTAGTGTGATCTGGGTGTTATCCGTACATCAATGAAGCTGGCGTTGATGTAGTCACATCCTGCCTCGCCATTTCCTGTGGTCAGCTGGACACGGTTATAATCATCTGGTGCAAGACGGAGAGATGTAAAACTTAAAACACCCTTTATGAATGAGTGTGTGTCTGCATATGCATAAGAGGCATGCAGAGATGTCTCAACAGCCATGGGTGATATTCATAAAAATATATATCACATCACATTACTTATATTTTTATATCAGAATATTGATATATATTATGTGATGAATTTTCAGTTAAGAAACTCTTTTTGGATTATATCACATAAAACATAAAGTGCAGCATGTGGAATGGTTGAAAACATCATAATAAAACAATAGATTCCACATTATATATGGTATGGAAAATCTGCTACAAATGACAGAAGTTTAACAGTGTATCATCACCCAGTATATATGGTCATATCACTGTACCATAGTTACAAGGTATTATACTAACTAATGATGTCATTTACTGTTTGCTGTCTGCTTAGTCCTTTTAACACTTAAATCTAAAAAGCTTCATGTGTTGTTGGACACGCTCTCACTCACAGGGCAGGATGTCCACGTAGCGGTTCTTGGGGACGTTGCAGGGTTTTTTGGCCTCTTTCACCGTGTACCTCGAGAAAATTCTGGGGATGCTCTGAAAGCAGAAACAAATGATGTCATTTGCCAGTGAAAAACAAAAACAAAAAACAACACAGTGCAACTCTGTTTGGCCGAGGCCACTCACATTGCACATCCAACCCCACTGTGTTCAAGTCCAGCCCTGGACTTCTGTTACCATCACTGGAGATTTATCTCCAATAAAGAAAAATATACCAAAAATTAATCCAGATAATAAATTTACCTGAAACTCAGCCAGGAACAGTCTTCCCTCATCAGCAAGCTTCCTCTTGTAGGTTTCCAGCAGGACCTCTGCTGCGATAGGCTCAACAGGCATCAGGTTGTCCTCATCATCTACGGCAAAAAATGGGAAACATTTTTAATACAAACAGGAAATTCTGCAACCTGTAGTTCAGTCGTATTAATATTATTAGCCATATTGTAAATGTTCGAATATTCTCTGTTTTTAAAAGTATGTCTAGTGAAACATGCTTCTGCATTATCTAATAAGGAATATATCTGTGTTCCGATTATTAGAACAATCATAATAAACAGTAGCCCAGAGCTAAAACCAAGACAGGAAATTTAAGGTCTACTACTCACTTGGTGAAATAAGCATCATGCTTTCAGTCAGGTCACTGCAACGACAATTGGTTTCAAAGAATTTAAATCAGATGGAATACAGAACAAAGTAAGAACGACTCCATGACAGTAATGATGTTTCTGTCTAAAATGCATTTCAAATACAAGAATCATGCTACTCCTGTACTGTAAATGAGAAGATACTGCCTCACCAGGAGAACTAAAGCTGCAGGTTTATTTGTTTAAAACCAAACAATCACAGAAACAAACAAAAACTCAAACAAACTCAAATATATGGAGAATAATTCTTACTGGGACGTCCTGCGCTTCAAAATGTAGATCTTGTAGACGACCAAAAGCAGAGCCACAGACGTGAGGATGATGAGGAAGATGAGAAACCCAATGACAGCTTTGTCATTATCTGTAAAATGATCATTATGAGAAAAGAATTTCAAAGGAGTGGCATTTATGTTAAAGACACAGTGTATAGAAATGAATACATGAACAGTATGTCAGAACAAAATGTGTCAAATGATTTAACTGAACAACGTGAAATGATTTGTAGCATTAATTAAAACAACACATACACTGAGTGTGAACTGTGTTTGTCTTGGGCTCGCTCTCAAAGTGTCCATTAAAAGCAGTCACCTGGAAAGACACAGAGCCCCTTTATCAGTTATTACAGCATTTGAAGAAACAAGAAGGAATAAATCTGGAATATTCTTGTGAAACTAAAAAGTAGGATTACACAAACCTTCACTGTGTAGGTCGTAGAGTAGCTCAGATCTCTGAATTCAAAATCACACTTCGTTTCACTACTCTCACGTACAGTTTTACCACCATAAAGAAGTCGTCCTCTGTAAATCTTCTCAGGCCCTTGAAATTTTCCACTATGAATACAGCTTACATGAATCACATCATGGTCTGAAGTCTTCTGACTCAGTTTAGAAATTTGATCTGGTGCTGTAAGAAAGTGAAGAAAAACATATTTAACCTCAGATACAAAACTGTATGTATACTCACTGTTAAAGTGATATTTAAATTCACTGACAGCAGTTTTAACAATTATTAACAATATTATGTTTTTTAATGAGTCATTACTTAAAGAAAGTGTGAGAAAACTGAATAATCATTTGGAAAATCTGATAAGGTTTTTCACACTTTTTTACAACTCGTCCTCTACTGTGAATAATAATTTGATTAATAAACTTTGATGTTTTTAAATTATCCATGTACCATGTTGATAACGATTTTTCATTAAGACAGTCAGTAATTACTCTGGCTCCAAACTCCAGCCTCTGTATTCTACAGTGATCAATAAACAGGTCAGGACTGACTGAAGCTGGGAGATTTATACAGAGTCACAGAGAATAACACTGATGTTGGAATTTAAAGTCTATAATTTCTGTGTATTCCTGTTACATTTTGAGAACATGGCCCCTACTTCACTAATGTTTGGAACGTGTGTGATGGATACAATTTCCCTTACATTAAGTATATTGGTAAAGTGTGTATTGTTTAATAATGATAAAGAACAGAAAATAATACATTTAGAATTATAATGACCACAATTAGCTTAAATAATAACAAAATCATAAATTACAATAAATCTTATGTTGAAGTTCCAAATTCATAGATTAATGTAGTGACCACATTTCTTGTACAAGACCTCTTAGAGCCATTTTACATCACATTGTGTCAGTTTTTTTCCAAAACACTGAAACAGTTTAAACTGTTTGGTCTAAAGAAAGTGTTTCAGAAACATATTTGTTTTTACTGCCACATAGATATTTTAACTGCATGTTAACACACAGTATATACCTTAATAAATAAACAAACCTTAATAAATAAACAGTATAATCAGATTCATTAGTATAATTAGAATTATATAGGATAGCCTTTTTGTATTATATAGGTATGGACAGTAATGTTGTCCAGAAGATAATTTTTTGACACTTACTTCCAGGCTCAGTTCTCTGTTCTTCCACTTCTTTTGACTTGGCAACGTCCTTGTTGTTGTAGATGGGTTGGACTTCACAGGTGTAATCAGTGTATGGATTCAGTCCAGTAACATGACATGTTCCTCCTGATGGTTGTTTGTTAGTTGCAACTGTAACAAAGTTTAACTGTTTTGTTTTGTTGAATAACAACAACAGACAAAATGGAGGGAATACACAACAGCAGAATGTATACATTATGTGATGGTGGGAAAGCAGAGCAGGAAAATTAACACATGAAAACTAAAGCTCATATGAATTTGTTATTCTGTGAATCTTTCATCAAACTGTGATTTGATATACCGTGTCATCTCAACACTCAACATGCTGAAATGTTAGCGTAGAGCACTGTGGGTCCATTAATGACTCAAATGTCCATATACATTTCACTATTTAGGTAAACTGACAAGTACTGAATGTGACTACAAATTCCTGTAAAAAGGATAAAACAGTTCATCTACATAGTTTTACTTACTGTGTTTCTGATCATAGCGATCAATACAGATGCACTTGTATGAAAGCCTCTGTAAATCATGAGTGACATGTTTACACTTCTGACTTGTTGTGGTCCAACTCAAACCAATGGATGTATTGGTTGCGCTGATCTTCATGACAGTTATAATCAGATCTGTTGAAATACATCAAACATGTTTAACACAACTGAGTACTGGTTCTATACAGTAATTCACTTCACAGTACTGAGGATAAAATCTTTCATTGCATCGAGGTGAAGTGAACATGAACATACCACAGTCAATGTAGACGTGAACAGGAGTTGTGGTATTTACGGTGCCATTGTTGTCCTTGATCTGACCAGTACAGTTGTAGTCTGTGAAAGGTTCCAGCTCAGACAGTTTCTTAGACTCATTGACTCTGCCAAGTTCTGAGGAGACAGAAGGATGACAGTATTTGACAGCATCAACAGAGTTGATGAACAGTATCTTTTGGGTTTTAGATTAGATTTAAATTTAGACTAATTCAGATTTAAGTAAAACTAGAAATATACTTAAAAAACTTGTTTTCCATTAAATCTTTCATAATGCTGCTGACAGACAGAGTGTGTCTACATCAAGTCTTTCCACTTACCTGAACAGGTGTAATCAATGGAGAGGTTTTTACATTTTGGAGGTAATTTTGTGTTTATTTTTGCAGGAAGTTCAGTGGGAGCAGTCTGATTCATTTCACTTGGATTCAAGAAATCTGTGGAAAAATAGAAAACAAATAACAGACATAAAACATAAAAACTAGTCTAAAGCACATACATTCAAAATAAAGGCAGATCTTTCTTTTTTACATACCAATAGAGATGCTTTTGGTGAAGCTAAAGGAAGAGTTCCCACAGTTTTCTGATGTGATGGTTGTAGTCAAATCTGAGCAAATGTCATTGTAACCAGGTTTGACACAGAGTGTTTTATTGCCACATCGCTCATCTTGAATCTTATTTGGTATTGATTGTAAAGAGGTGATGTCCCAATCAGTTTGGTAACAAACATATCCAGGGATGCAGCTGGTGACATTTTTAATGTCACCTTTACCTGAAATACACAAGTGATGCACAAATGTCTTCGGTTTTACAAATGTACACAGTTCCATTTCTCAAATGAAAAGAAACCAAGATGCATTATAACAATGTGAATAATTTTACTCACTCAAGTTAATTGTCCTAGTTTTACGTTCAGGACACTGGAAGGTTTCAGTGCTGTTTTCTTGCTTAAATGTCGCATAATGCTTATATTCAGTACAGGGCTTCAGGTGTTTGATTTCATGTGATGAGCTTTGACTGGAGTGCTGAACGGATTTTCGGCCTCTTCTGCAGGCCACGGTTATGGTAGCCACCAGTGGTAGAGCTTGTAATGTTAATCTGGAAGCCAAACTTGATGGGTGTTACAGTGTAAGAACTCCAAACAAACCAACAGAAAAATCTCTAGGTAAGATGAACCACCTGTGACATTTTATAACCCCAGACAGTTTGTTAATGTTGATGGCTGAACAGGATCCATAAACACATTCTCTACACTACTGTGAAAATATACTGTGATTACATTCATTGTAAAGCAAAAAGAGAAACAGACACTGGTTACAGTATAATTACAACAAGTGTTTGAAAACAAACTGTACAATGGATTCAAAATCATACTCACACTGTGGAGGTGGGGAGCTGGAAGATGCATTTAAAGGAAACTGAAAAGAGTAAAACAAAACATTAATATATGATTATGAACATGAGTAATTTGAAATCCTCTTCCAAAGCACCTTGAATATACAGCAAGTACCTGCACTCCATGACTTAACTTCAGAGCTAGTGTCATTTTTCAATTGTTCATAATTATATGAATAAGACAATCTTATCACAGTCCCATAATAAATAAGAAAATCTAACCTTGTGTGGTAGGAGTCACTGGGTGTTGAGCTGCGACTGCAGGGTGAGGTCTTGTTGTCAGAGTCTGTTTGGATGCTGGTTGTGGGTGGGGTGGTAAGAGTGGCTGCAGGATGGAGAGCACGCTGGAGGTCACCAGCTAGAATGTTACCACTGCCAAATAGTCTTACTCTTGATGATGCTTTAACTACCATTTAACCAATATGACTCCATAAAACTGTAAACTAAGGCTGAAGAGCATTACTGTAGATATGGTAGTTGGAATTGTTTGTCTGATTTGGGAGAGACTGAGGGGGGCGATGAGATGGGTGGAGGTCTGGCGGCAGCAGGTGGAGGTTTGAAGACATGGCAGGAGTTGCTGCCATGGTGTGTGGAGGTGAGGGGTGAGGAGCACTGCAGTAGGAAGTAGATTTTGCTGCCGTGTTTGAAGGTGAGAAGGTGACAGACACAGTGGAAACTGAAGGTGAAGGGAAGGTTGTGGTGTGTGGAGTAGGGGTTTGAATCTCCTGTAGTCTACAAAAAAATTAGGACAAACACAATATCACAATACTAGTTCCTACAATATTAGGTGATATGTGTCGGCTGGCATAACTTATTGTTACAAACATGGTGCTGCTATTTTATCTGTCTTTCTCCCATTTACATCTACTACACTATTGTGTAAATATCGATGAAGTCAGACATTGGTCCAGCTGTGGGAAGCTCAGTAGTTGTGAGTTCAACATTCGTTTTTGGCAAACAGTCCAACATTAACAGGAGTAAGGGAGGAATAATATTGTACCAGTAGCTCACCTAGCTTAGTTTCTCTACAGAGTAAATTTGAGCTGCATATAAACCAATCATTGACTTAATAATAAAAAAAAAAAGTCTCAGCCTGAAATACTGAAAGATGAGTCTGACTCAACAAGTCTCTACAACTTTCTCAAGAGAAATAAACTGTGAATTTAGGATTTTTTTTTTTTACCCATACCACACTAACTCGCAAATGTGACTAATCTAAACCCTAAAACAGTCTGGACTGGCTGCTCTTTAATTCTGACTCTTATGCTTATAATTTCCACACCTTTGTGTATGAGGTAGAGGCTCTGAATGACAACAAGTCTAAGATACAGTCTAACTTGGATAAAACAACCTGGAAAAGCCACAAAGAAAGAAACAAATCATATCATCAGTTTCTAAATCTGACTTTGTTTATAACTAGACTCAATGGAGGTACTTAAGATAAATTAGACAGAAGCAAAACAAAGCACATTAGGGTCTGATGGATAATTTTTCAGAATGAGCAAATAATCATTATATAACCTGATGAATATGCATAAACTCTCTATGTAGCCTGACAGGAATGTTTCTTCCTAAGGTTTGAGGGTTCAATATATAACAACATTTTGTCTATTGTAGTAATAATTAAATGTTATATAATGAGGTAACTATGTATCTTCACTCACCTTGTTGATTTTGGATTTGGATCTGAATACAAGAGAAAAAAATGTGGTAAAACATTTTTCACAAACAAGTGAAACAAAACAAAATATACATTTCAGTATCGTGTGAACAAGAAATGATCATTATGCGACTGAATATGCATATATCATGTACCCTCATATACACGATCATCATTTTCACCTATGTCATGTAGCTAACTGTTGAGTTTCCATGTGTAGTTTACTAGAATTGTTTCAGTGCTTCTGTATCACTTGTTGAAACTGGTCAGTGAAACAGAGTTCGATGTCAAACGAACGTGAGAATATATATTTCTAATACTCCTTTCTTGCTGCTCGGAAGTAATGACACTAAGAAGAATATGAGGTAATGGTAGGCTGAGGAAGTTATGGCACAAGTTATAGCAGAGCTTATGGCATGATTAGAATTAAACATTTTATTCACTGTAGTAATAATTAACTGTTCTATATTAGGTAACTTATGTACTGTGGGGTTAGCTTAGCATTGCACTGCAGCTGTTTTTTGTTTACTATAATAGTGTATACTGTATATGAATATGCAGGGGAAAACAAAACAAGTGAGAAAACAAGCAAAAATAACCTATGATTTGAGGATCAGAATTAATAAAATTAAACATTAAATGCATTTCATAACTTATGTATTTCCACTACCTGGTCCATTTCCAGTTTTATCTGAATTCAAAGAGAAAAAATGGATAAGAATCATTTTGTAATACAGTATACTCAAATGACGCAGGAAAAAAACAAAGAAGTGAACAAGCAAAATACTACTCTTAATGTGTGAACAAGCAAATAATCATTTTATAACTTCATGAATATAATATGCATAAATGCCATGTGTTAAATATTATTACATATATATTTTTGTTTAATCATGACAGTAATAATAAAGTGTTATATAACAGGTGATTCTATGTATTGCCATACTCACCACTACTGTCTTGACTGCCTGACCTGGAATTACAAAAGGAAAAATTGTTAATCATTAAATCATTGTATCACTGCTTTTTCCTTGTGTGTGTGTGTTTGTTCGGGCGTCATTTGCCCCCCACACACACACACACACACACACACACACACACACACTTACACATATACACAAATACATATACACACTTGCACCATCTCACACACACACACAGACACATATGCACGCACGCAATGTTAAAGCAGAACAGAAACATAATTGCAAAAATTCCCATCCCCAGCTTTTTACTAAATGAAAGTGTGTTGTTTTAAGGAGACTCTCCTTATTAACAGCAGCCTTTGATTGAACATAACTGTTTATTCTTTTGCCAAAGGGCACACTCACAAACCTGTCACTTTTGGGCTTCTCACATCACAAAGTACGTTGCTTGTACTGTCTCGTGTTCTTTGGTTTGGAAAGTTTAAGAGACGCAAAGTGACACAGACAGAGACACAACTCAAAGACATGATATACTGTATGTTTTGTCATCTCTGCCCTCTGTTTTTACTTTAAATGATTACAGTTAAAGTGTGGTGATGTTTTCCAGTTCAAAAAAAAAGCAAACTGTTAAGCTTTTCCACTGGCAGATTCTTGTCTCTATCTCAAGCGTGGAAGGCTATTTCACCTTTTCTCTTAAACACGATCAACAACCATATGCTACAACGTCACGTTAGGAGTTTAGAGTGAGAGACTTCATCACCTTCAACTGGCTATTCTTCATGTTTTGCATCATTTACAGATTTTTTTACATCTCGAAGATAAGAGATACAGGGACACAACTTCATTAAATACCTCCTCCTCCCTCACAACCTCTTAATAAAGAAGACCACTCGATAACATTGGAGATGGTTACTTACATTTGCTCAATCCGATGATGCAGGCCCAGAGCAGTAGGATCTTGAGACCACAGAGACCTGCCATATCCAGGGGTTAGGGTGTGTATGGCCACACACCATACAGTATAGTCCTAATGGGCACCAAGAAGCAGATAATCACGCCAAATCAAAACTATATTTTTAATTCTAACTAAATTCTAAAAGAGAAATAAGTCTAAACGTTGTTTTATTTTATGCCTCATATGTTTCTGTCTTATCGGTTGACACAGCTTCCTGGACTTGTTCCCCAAACCCTAAACCTCGCCTCTGGTTTCAAGTCGAGCAAGTGGGAGTGATGTCACACCAAAAGAGCCTGCCTTTACCTTAACGTTTAGTGACAGGAAGCTTCATTTCAGCTACGCCACCAAGAACAGGAAGTCTCTCATCTAATCTACACTTGCTTTTGCTCAAGTGTGAAAAAAAAAAGAGTGAAGTTTAGTTTCAGAGTCAAGCATTTTAATTTAAGGGTTGTGTTTGACATATTCTGCTTTTTGATACATGCTTAATACTTTTTTCACAGAGTAACTCACACAGAAATGAAAGAAAATAGTGATGTTAATACACATTGAGGCTTGAAGGTTGATGTTTTCGGCTTTATTAATTTCTGTTTGGCTTTTGTTCAAAATTAGACTCTTCCTAAGAAATTTGACATCTCAGATACGAGACATACAGTAGTGAAACTTCTTAGAGCTCCTCTTCTTTCACACTGACTCCTCCCTGCTCTTAAGCTTACAGGCCTACAATCATTCGGTCGTGTAGTCAAAACACATGAGAAGCTAGCACTGCAGTGTGCAAGAAAAGAGATGCAGTCTTTCCTTTCTTAAACTTTGTTCTCTACATTTTTCATCTCTCAGTCGAAAGAGACAAAACATGTGGCCATTGGCTCCAGAAGTGAATTTCTTCATTTTTGCTGCTCATTCTGTGTGAAATACATTTATAAGGGATGTTAGATCTCTTCAAAGTCATTGATCGTGCGTGGTGTTTGATCATCGTTCTCTGCCTGGGAGCCCAAAATGCTTTACTTCTGTTTACATACACAAGAAAATGGGGGATAAAAGAGGAAGGAGAGGAGTAGAGAAACTCTCCAGGGAGTGAGCCTCACACACAGGGTGGTGAGCTGATGTGAATCTGGATGAAACACAGTCAGCTATTTCACACAGTTATATGAAAATAATACATGCAACCAAGCAGGCCCATTTTTGAGTTTAGACAGTTAGACACTGTTAGAAGTTTTAACTTAATCCTACCACAGTTATACAGTAGACTCGATGCGGTGTGGCGTGATATATGAGACTACAAAACACAGACAAGAACACATAAATCATGTCAAACCTTTTATAATGTGTTTGTAACACACCGGTTGCTTTCTTTTTAAGTCATAAAATATTTCTTTGGAAATAAGTTTGAATCTGAAACCTAATTCGAACGTACTTTCCGACATAGATCTCACATTTTTAGTATGATGATCTAAATATGGATTTCCTCCTAGACCAGTGAAACACATGGTATTTGGCTATTTCCACTTCTGAGAGTATACTGTAGATTCTTGTAATCAGGAAGTGGCTCTGAAACAAGCAGCATTGTGTTCATGCAATGCAAGTGAAACTTTATTTACTCTTTTTTGTTTAATGTGTGAGTCCTTCAGCGTAGTCAAATCACATAACTGTGTACAGTAATTGTCTTTTAATACTGTCAGATACCCAGATTGGATAGAACTGAAACAGGTAAAGATCAGCACCATTAATGCACTGCTTTACTGCAAAAGTTTATGACTTTCATTGACTTAGAATTAACGATTAGAAATGCCAGTGTCTAAACCACTACAAGAACAGCAAGACATTTATCCAACAGTGGAGCAGTAAGCCCAGTTACTTAGTGTCTGCCTTGATTGACTGCATGTACTCTCATGACTCAAAAGACTACAAACATCAAAGTGCTTCATTGCTGTATGGTGCAACCCAAAATTCTTCTGAATCCGGTCAGCACAGTTTTAAACCTACTTAGAGGCTGTTAACATGATAACCTCCTTAAGAACAATGTCGTTATTATGTACAAATAACAGTGTACTCCAGTAGAATGCCAGCATATGAACACAATTTATATAATATATATTCCATGTATTTCAATATCATCTACAGTCTAATTGCAGACTTAAGTTTTATTGTTCATTTCAGTTCATAAACTCAATTTACTATAGAAAGAAGAAAGAAGTCAACTACCTGCTGTTGACCAATCAGTGACAGGGTTCATACCGACAAACATGGTGACATGCTCTCCATGACTGCCATGTCAGATAGCTATAAAATATAGCTATAAGATAGCTATAGCTCTGATCTCTTTTACCACACTCAGGCCAAAAGTTCTACTTGTATACAGCGAACATAAAAATCTAAACCTCTCTATTTCCAGTATTTTATGATTTTATGGGTGTGATGACTGCTGCTTTTGGGCAATTAGGTAGGCTTTGGAATTATCTCAAAAAATATTTTCAGGGCACTTCATGCTTTTATTAGAGAGATTACAGTAAAGAAATAACAGGATATTGGGAGATATGTAACAAAGGTCTCCATTCTGATTCAAACTGGGGATGTTGTGGGGTTCATGGTCGGTGCCTTAAACCCCTCTGTCTAAAGAGCAAACTTCGCTAGTGTTGGTTGGTCAGTCCACCTTTGGTCCAAACTGAAACAACTCTTTGTACAGACATGCACGGTCCCCCGGGGATGAACCCTAATGACTTTGGTGATCTAAGTGCCACTGTCAGGTCCAACAATATAAAGTTGACAAAAATGCCACAGCTGTGGTGGTGGATTCAGTCCCAAGAGGGAACTGAAATGAACAGAAACGTGCCACTGTCAAACAGAGAAATTGTTATCATCCCATTACATATTAACCATTAACACTGCACATGTTATTGTTTACTTTTTGTTAAATGAATTCTCCATTATGAGTTTTCAGGTTTATTAATGCAGAAAGAATATGTTTTCTTCAGTCTGAATCACATGATAAAATGACACACTGTTGCACTTGTCCATTTAGTTTTCTCACTGCCGTTTTACAAACCAACCACAAATTGAAAACAGAAGTCACATGGCGTGACAAATGACTCAGTCACTGGACAGAGTCAGCTAACCACTATATCCCCAAGCAACAATGTTCCACTTTTAGGTCTGGGTTTTATTTGGTCCAGAGGTAGTTGACTATGACTATTAGTTAAAACTCAAGCTGGATGTCATTCATCAACGTTACAAAAGAAGAGCCACTAGAGACAGAATGATGCAATCTATAGATCAGGTCCCTCAGCCTCCATTGTCTAACAACTTGACTGAAAAGCATGTACATTCTTGGTAATGATGCTAGAAAAACAGCTAGTGGTCAGCTAGACTTAACATGACATGGTTATCAATTTAATCAAGCACTTTCTGGTCTCTTTGCATGATTTAAACCATTTTTATCAACATCATCAATTTTTTTTTCAAAATGTTTCCTCCCTCCTCTAAAGTTGCCTCACAAACAAGTTTCACATGAATTACATACAATTGTCTCAGAGAGTATTCAGACCTGTTCACTCTCTGCATACTTCCCTGTCTTGTGGCTTTGTAGGTCTACTTTTATATGGATAAAACTGGCAAAAATGGCAGTTTTTATCCATATCAATCTATATTTAATAATCCATAAAAAACTAAGTGAAAACATATTTTGAGATTTTTTTTGCAGTTTTTAAAAAAGAATCAAAAAGCAAAATCTAATTTCTAAAAGTATTCAGACCTTTAATTCAGTACTTTCCACCAATGCAGTACTGAAGCACTGAATTATGTGTCAAAGCTGTAAAGCACAAATAGCTTTGAGTCTCTACAAGTTTTGCAAATCTGGATTTAGGCAGTTTACCTCATTCTTCCTGGTGGATCCTGTTAGGAAGCTCTGTTGGATTGGATGGGAAGCATCTGTGAACTGTCATCTTCAGGTCTCTTCACACATGTTCTACAAGGTTTAAGTCAGGGCTTTGGCTGGGCCACCCAGGGACGCTGTTGAAGTGCTACTGATATGGTCATCCTTTCAGCAGGTTCTCCCATCTCTGCAGAGGATTAATTAACCTCTATTAGAGTGACCGTTGGGTTCTTGGTCACCTCCCTGACTACTTAGTTTGGACTGACAGCCAACTCTAGGAAGAGTCCTTGTGGTTCCAAACTTTCTCCATTTCACAATAATTGAGGCCACTGTACTCCTGGGAATACACAAAGCTTTAGAGATGGTCTTTGTCCTGACATGCAGTGTGAATTGTGGGACCTTGCATACACAGGTGTGTGCCTTTCCAAACTATGCTCAATCAGTTCAATTTGCCACAGGTGGACTCCACTCAAGCCTCCATCTCAAGGATAATTAAACAGGTTGCACCTGACCTGATAACATCTTGGAGTGCACAACAGCTGGTCTGAATAGTTTCGTAAATAAGAGATTTCAGTTTTTAATTTTTAATACATTTGCAAAAAATCAAACAAATTATTTAAAAAAAATTGATTACTGAAAGTAGACTGATGGGCAAAAATAATTATATATATATATATATATATATATATATATATATATATATACATGTATATATATATATGTACACACAGCGATCCTGCATCAGCTGTTCATCTTCAATAACTCAGTTTTCAGTGCCAATGCTATCTGATCTATCTTCATATACTGATGTTGAGTTTGGTGTTGTGTATGGTTTTCAGTGACCTCAGCACTTGTAGCTTTGGTTTGCATTCTGTTTCATACTATTAGTCACTTTTGACATTAATAATTCAACAGTGACCACAATCTTCCATGATAGGGGAAAGGTTGTGGTTTCGCAACAATTGTTTCTCCTCTCGACCTGGTTTGAACACACATTTCCCAGCTTTGGTGATTTTAAGTTCCCCTCCAGACATGTTTTAAGACATAAAAAAAATACTCTTCTCTGGTTAACAATTTGTGTCTTGATTGGTTAAAAGCTTGATTGGTTACAGTTCCTTAATCTACTCCACAAGATTTCTACTGCCTCACTGAAAAGTCAGTTCTCTATGTTTGCATGCTGAATGCTGCATGTTTCCTCATTACACTTATGTTTGTTGCATATTCAAATATGACTTACTTCCAAATCAGTTGTGATGTCACAAATTCATGCAAAGAAACCCTTCTCATTAATGAGATAACTGTGAGATAAAGTTTTTTTAGTGTAAAACCCTACACATACATCATTCTGCTCAATGAAGGTGAGACATCCAAGTGAAGTAACAATGAGAAAAACAGAGAGAGTGAGAGAGAAAGAGAGAGAGAGAGAGGCAGAGAGAGAGAGGAAAGAAAGAAAGAACACTGAGGATATCAAGAACAAGAGACACAAAGCATGCACACGTGGGCAGAGGAGACAGTGCATACTTATGAAAAGAGGGGGGAAACAAAAAACTTACGTCTGTTTGCTCATTTGTCATGATAATTCAGTGTCATTTATCGGTAAAGTGGACGAAACTACACTGCAGGCTGTCACATGTTAAACCACAGATTAACCTCATATGAATGGGTCCACTGGTTTAACAATAGAGCCCATGCCATACGTGCATCTGTTGTCATTACAAGGCTTCCACATGAAATGGTACACAGTTGCATTAATAAGTTGCTGGTGCAGACAGTCAGGTCAAACTAGAGGTAATATACAGGTAACTGATGTGTCAGCAAGTGAATGAGGTTTGTTTGGTTAACATGTTACTGTGATTAAACTGTGATTTTGTGTTGGATTGATTCACCAAATCATTAACTAGCCATTTACTGTTTGTTTGATACAAATCAGTACAAATGTCACATGGGAAATGTACTTTTTGCGTGCTGTGATACAAAAACTGCTCATTGTATCCTATGTAATTATTACAATTAATTGTACGCTATCCTTATAACCATCCTAAAGCTATAATTATACTGTGGTACACCAAGGAAATCGCAGCTTATACTTAAAAAAGCGTTTAAACTAAAATCTTATATAATATAATATTTTTGATTTAACCTTAATTAACCCCAGTTAGCCTCAGTTAGCTCTTTTTAGTATCTCTGTTTCACATCCATTAGAGAGAAACCTTTGAGACTACAAAGTGAAGGGAAACTAGACTGTGTCTTTCCTCCCACATAACAGAACTTCCTTTCTTTGGTAAGATTTCAGGGGGAAACACTGATCTTACCTTAGATTGGGTACATTCCTCATGTTACTACAAGTGTGTAAAGAATTGAAAATTATCAGTCTAAAAGTATAATTGAAACTTCCTCTATTGTCAGACAGCTCATTTAAGCAGAGACAGAAAATCGCGTGAGGACAGGCAATATTCATTGATTTTCAGCTTCCATGTGGTGGAAAATTAACATATTGTAATTGCTGTCGTTAACAGTAAAAGTATCTATGGCCTCTATTTTAAGCTCTGGAAGTTTATGTAGGGGTTGAGGAAGGGGGTGTGGTTTGAATGAGAAACTGTGTCATAGCTTCCCCATTTTTTTCTTCAATTTCTACAATTTTGGGTTGTTGCTCAAAAGTTTTATCTTGCTTCCTCTCTTGTCTCCTTCTCTCATATACTCTCCTCTCCTGTCCCCCCTGTCCCCCCCTCTCCTCTCCTCTCCTCTCCTCTCCTCTCCTCTTTACTGTAAATGTCTAAGGCTCTTTACAATGGCAGTGAGGACAGTAGATGAGGGAGGCCACAGACAACCTACTGAAGTTTGTGCTTATAGTTCCTCTGTGCAGTCACAGCTGTGACCACAGGGAGGTGAGATAAAAATGGATTGCAAGCGATGCATGTGTTTGCCTCTGCGTGTGCTACACCCAGATGCACGCAATTTTCCCTCCACTCTTTGCACGTTGCACCTACACTTTGTATGTGGGTTAAGAGTTTCAGACAGTGTCATTCTGCAGTGTACCCTTTTCAACATCTGCCTGTTTTTTTTTTTTTTTTTTTTTAACACTTTTAAAACCTTACAGATGTTTTTATGGGCATTATAAAGATAAAAGCCATGATGCAAATGTACGAAATCCTTCTGTGTTTTACAGTAATACAGTTATTTGTGTTTAAACTTGCTTTCTGAAAAGAAAACATGTTTTGAGTAAACTTGAAAAAGAAAGATTAAATCTTTATCAAAAATTTCATTCTCAAGTCTTCGGCAGATACAGACATTATAAAATCTCCTTCTACTGTTTTTAAACCTCTTCAATAACCGAGTCATCATTATTCAGTTTGAAAGTGTTTGTTTTAGATAAAGTTAGTGTAGTGAAAGTACACCATATTAAAGTTGGGTCAAAGATGATGAAAAATCATAAAAGCACTCATCTGTTTCAAAGTGCTGTGCGGTTGTTGGCCACAGAAATATACAGCGGCTCTGAATGGCATCTTATGCTAAAAGTTGGACATGACGTAGCTCGTTACTACAGCTCGTAGCACTGAACATCCGGCTCTTCTAACTGATCACACAAATACACACTGACAAATACCATTTGACACTAAAAAGATGCAGTGAGTCAATCCAGTCTTAAAAATACTGGTCGTGCTTGCACAATAAAAATGTAGAAAGTGACTAGTATGGTGAAGTGAGTAATACATAATGATTAAAATAATCCACCATAACATACACAGAGAAGAATAAATACATTCACAACAAAAACATTCACACCGTGATCTCTGATTCTGTCCAGACATCTGTTAGAGAGTTAAGCTAAACTGAGAAATATAGCTTGTGTTTATCAGTAAGGCCGCGTTCAGTGTTAGAGATTATTGTCAGAACAACCTCTCTTACACTTCCCCTTTCTCCTTCCTGTCTGCTCTCTTAAGCACACAGTGTCATTTCATACTGTGAGACTGTCAGGCTTTATGCATCCTCTTTATTGGCTGTATCATTTACATGAAGCCATACCTTTAAGTAAGAGCAGCATTTGATATTATACTTCCCATGCCCAAATGTGAACAGTGAACTAGCAGGCCTCACCCTGTATTGCTTGAACAACAAAGTCATCCCTCCACCTCCAGAGTTTCACGACGTGTCTGTGGCGGTGAGGCAACTTAAAACCACTGGAGGGCAGTGTGGCTTCATGTTGCACCACAGCTGTTCCCCTTTTCACACACATTTCTCTCCTCACTTGTTTTTGGGAATAGCCAAGTGGCTGAATGCATTTTATACACAACACGCAAACACGTGTACACACACATACACACCCGCTCAGTGTTGCGATTTGGACTCCTTTTGGTTCCTCTCTGCCGATGACTGGCAGGTTCTTAACGAGAGCAGCCTAGAGCGTTTGCCCTCCAGGCCTGTACATCAACCATCAACATACAACTCACGCACACACACACACACACACACACCCGTGCATGCACGCTCACTCCCACCATATACACACACACACACACACACACACACACACAAATATCATCCACATGCATAGACATCCTCCCTCTCTCTCTGCTGAAGACATTCTCTGTCCCATTTCCCAGGCTCAATCAGTTTGTCCATTGCTGAGGGAGTGTTTGACAGTCACTGGGAGACGGTTCGGGGTTTAGCAGTATTATTATGTTTCTATGAAGCAGCCTTATCCAACATAGAAGGAATGTCAGCTGCGCCATTGTTCAATAAGGTTCAATACAAACACGTTACAACACCACACAATGCTACTAAGGGCTAGTTGGAGTGCAGTTACATTGATGTGTGTGTGCCGTGTGTGGTTACTGTGAAGGCCACAATGATAAGACGGCATAGCTGGGGAGGTGAAGATGGAAACGCAGTGATGTGTTTTCTCCCACCCATCCACCCCACCCCTTCATGATTCATCCCTCCTCTCACCTCTGTTCACTCTTTTTTTTTTTTTCTGCGGAGGAGAGAAAACTCAATTAAAATACTATGTGGATGGATACGATGAAGACCCCTCCATGACATTCTCTCTACCCCCCGTGTAGTGACAGATCTGGTGCATTCAAACCGGGGTGAAAAAATGTGTTGGCTCCCGCCCTCCTGCTGCCATTAAATGTCGATGTATAATATCAAAAATATATATATATACACACCACATGAAGATGAATGTATAAATCAAAATCTATTGCAGATTCACCCCACATACATGCATATGCTATATGTTTGTATGTGGCTGTGAGTGATTCCCATATGCCAAACAAATACCTGATGCAGCAGGAGGTGCAGGATGCATCCATTTTTTACATTTTACACACACACACAGAGGGGAGAGATGGATTCATGTCGTCACATGTATATCTTTTTCTCCTACCCCTCTTCTCCTCCTCCGCTCTTGTTTTCCTCTCTTCCTGACCCAACATCCGGCCCTCCCAAGAGATCCTGCTTTCTGCTGCCAGACTGGGCCTGTATAGCGCACACACACACACACACACTCTCACACAAATACATACACACAGGCTCTGTCTCTCTATGGACACATGAACTGCCAGTCAATCCAGCAGCAGCTCTGTACAGACCACACTGCCTCTCTGTTGTGGGGGTCAGGGGCTGGAGATAGTGAGTGTGTGTGTCTGTGTGTGTGTGTGTGTGTGTGGATGGAGAGAGACACACACAGACACGCACAGGGTCAAGGGGGTGGAGGAGTGTGAGGACTCCTTTATTCATGCCTACTAAATACTGTATGCTACTGATATTACTCGCTTCAATATTACAACAAAGCCCCTCCGGAGTGTGTGTATACATCCCCAGCAGAAGGTGAAAAAGCTCCATAGCTCGAGTCTAATCTCAGTCAGCAGCAGAACAGGTATACAAACATCCCTATTAAACATTTCCCCCCTAGTGAAGACATGCTGAAGGGACTTGGTTAACTGCAGTAAACAGCTAGCCCTCAGTGAGAAAGTCCAGAGAGACAGCGGTAACACTGGTCTCACGCCCACACATACACACACACATCCCGTTCTGGGCTTTGAGTGGCCATTTAGAAATCTGGACGGCAGTTCACTGACCCTGACCGAGCCTTCATGGCCTTAGGTAGCGCTATCTACTGAGCACACAGCGCTGGCTATCTCCTGACCGTGTTTGACCACTGGTTAAACTGATAAGCGCGTGATCCAGTCAAGTCTACGTTACAGTTACAGTAAGCAGAACGCGATGCGCCGAAGCGAACGCTAATGGAATGTGAGTTATCTTTTTGTGTATACTCACAGCAGCTAAAAAGTGTGTGCCTGCCAGTGTGATATGAGAGCAGTGCAGAAATGCCACACTAGCACTCTGAGAGGCAAACAATAGCACAGTCTCTCCAGTACTATCTGTCCAGTTGGATCGGACAAATGGACAGTGGTGGGGAAATGGCAGAGTGGATGTGTGATGGCCAAAGTGTCAGGGACTGGGGATTCACTCGTTTAATGAGAATCTATGGCCTGGACTGATGAAGGCCTGACTGAGAGGCTGTGACAAGTCCTAATGCTCACATGTATAAATGATGTGGGTGGGTGGAGAAAGGGGGGTTGTCCTGCTGGATGTGGCTGTGGAATCCAATCCTCAGAGAGGCGCCGTTGGTGTTTGGGAGCAGGCCATAGACTGAGAAAAAGGCGAGGATGAAAAGCGCAGACGCTCACAGAGAGAATAAACAAAAGAATGGCCAGGGGAAACACTGAAATAATAAAATCCCATATAATTGCATTGAACTGGGTCAAACATTAACAAAATCGCTGGTCAGCATTTGGAATACCATATTCACTTTCGCGGTTTTCTGAATCAGATACTACTCTCATATCTGTCTGTTTAATACAAAGCCTAATCCACAGGTACAGGTGGGTATTTATTAAGGGTTTTTTTTTCTTTCTTTGTTTTCTTTCTCCATCCAAATAGAACCACGAAAACATGCTGCCATCTTAAATCATGTTGTGCGACCAGAAGAATGAAAAAAGTTGCCATCAGTTCCAACGGGCCAATGGGATGGCCCACAGTCAAAGAAAAGAAAAAGAAGAAGAAGAAAACTGATCAAAAGTAACTGAAAACAGCATTTTGAACATCTTAACCCTGGAGGAGATCTTAAGGATTTTCAGTAACATAAATTCAGTTGCATGCATATGAGAAGATATAGCATAGAAATGCTACAATTTAAAAGATAAAGAGTGAGGCTTGACCAGCAGATATTTGTGTGTAATCCCAATCACATGTTGTGATTGTCATTTCTGGCAACGCGTTTGATTTAGTTTCTTACCCTGTCTAAAATTCGCACCCTGGCAAACAAACAAAAATAGCAAATATTCCTAAATTCAGTTTTGTATGGATTAAACCGACATTTGTTTGACTTCTAGAGGCCTGAGCTACTTTTCCCCATATTTCAATCTTTGTGCTAGCCAGCTAACTGCCTCTTTATGGCTCTAAACTTCATATTTACAGTACGGTGGTTGTATCAATCTTCACATCTAACACTCGGCACAGTGCTTGTTTTGAAATATCCGAACTATTCAACTGCAGGACAAGGAACATTTTCAAAGTGTAAGAAAGTGGCGTGTGAGAGGGTGCGTAGAAATGTAAGTACAGTTTATTTTGCATGTTGGGGAGGGCTGTCTACATCTGACACACCCTCCGCCACCTGTAAAGCCTCTCTCTGAGGATCAGGTTTCTTTTGAACACGTTTAAGACAACATTTGTTTCCAATAGTTTACAGTTTGTGAAAACGCCCGCTCCGGAAGGCTGGACCGATGCTTCCCAGTTTAGTTTTGTAGGGCGGCGTTTTATAAACCTCCTGTAGGGCTGCTGGACGGACGAGGGAGAAGCAGTGCGTGCCTTTTAAGAGCCCCTGACGGGTTTAGTGAGCCACTTGGCTTTTTATTTTGGCTCAGCTCACTGCAGGCTGCTTGTACTTTACTGTGCCCCCTCTGTGCTGGCCTGGTGGTTGCAGATTAAGGACATGCAGAGCAAGAGTCACTCATTACAGCAGTGTTTTGGGTGTGTACACATGCTTATTATGTGTGGTGTTTACTGTGTGCGTGTGTGTGCCTGCCTTCACATATGTTAGTGTGTCAGGAGCAGTGGTGATGAGTGACGCCAGTTGCGGCCTGCTGGGTGTAGCTTCCCACTGATAAATGACTGCAGGGACCGTCTTTCTTTACCTGAACCTCGCAATGTTTTCCCCAGAGAGCAGCCGCTGACAAATATTCTAACCTGAAAACCGAGCAGGCCCTACAAGACAACTGCTTCATTCTAAATATGAGTTTAACCTGTTTAAAGTTACTCAAGTTCAAACAATAGCAGCTTTCAAATGATGAACAGGACTGTGCTGCTGTTCCCGCTTGTGTTTAGAGACTGTCCCTGGTGATTCTTCTCTCCCAGCAAACTAATATGTTTGAAGCTCAGGCTGCCATTGCCAAGCATGCGCCACAAGCTATTTCAAATGTGCAAAAAATATTGATATTCCAGGCTTCTAAAAACAAAACAAACAAACGAAAAAAAAAAAATCCAAGTCAATGTCCTCTGGAATGGCCCCATTTTTATGCCTCAGAACACTCAGATCACCTGGGACAAATGATGAGCTGAGAGAATATTCTGCTATTTCTTTTCACTCTCTTTCTTTAATCTACACACTCACACACATACATACACCGTGCTTGTAAAGTATCTTAAAATCATGATATCTTTTAGCTCAAACCCTACTTAGAGAACAAGTGTATGCCTTCCTCTTTTTCTGTCTTCTTGCCCTCAAGAAGTTCAAGTGTCAGACCGCAGCAGATGTTGGTCTCCGATTTCGAAACTAAACTTATCAGAAGGGAGCCTTTCCCATGTGAAATACTTCATACTTTAACTTTTGCACTGACATATACTATTGAGGAAAGACACCGAGTTGGATAAATCTGAAAAAAGCAATGTTTGTCTTTTAATTTTGTTACTGATAAAGCTAGAGGAACGCAAGAGGCCAAAAGATTAGAGTTTACATTTAACAAAGCTCCTCTCTGCTATAGAGTGTATCAATATATTTTAAAAGGACTCGGCAGTGGAAGAAAACTGCAGTGAAGACTTTTCACCACCAGATGGACTATGGTATGCATGGATTTTGGGATGTATAGCAAACAGCAGGAAAAAAACTGCATGCTGCCTTACTTTTTTAATCATTACACCCAAAATTCAGAGCAAGTTTCTGGAAACATATAAAATCTCTATACTAACAGTGGAGTCCTTGAGGGTGGAGCCATAGATGTTGGGAAGCGCCAAACAACTTGTGTATTAATTCCAGATATTTACTTTTGTTTGTTTTCACTGTGTTCGGGGCTCCATGGGAGCAATTTTTGCTGTGATGAAACTGAACAGCAGTCCCTGTGGAGTTCATTACAGGGAGAGAACCAGTGCCCACCCCCACCGCTCCCCGGCCAAGAGGGATTTGGAGGACCCCAGAGGGATGGGTTAGTTTGGGGGGGGGGGGGGGGGGAACCTACAGGGGGGGGGGGGGGGGGGGGGGGGGGGGGGTTCTCGGGGGATGCAAGGAGGAAGGAGACCATAAACACTCAACTAATGACCTCAAAACACACTAACAACACAACAGAAATTAATGGAACAGCACAAATGAAGAAATTCACTTCTGGAGAAAATGTCAGAATGTTTTCTTCTGTTGAGACTCAGAAAAAAGTTTTGGAGAAATGAGACTGCGTGTTTCATGTGTGTATTTATTGAAGGTACTGCAGCTACATATGTGTTTTCAAGTACAAGCTGGTACAGATACAAGCTTTACTTTTACAGTAAGAACAGCAAGGAGTTAGTGAAAAAGAGGGAGCAGTGAAACATTTACCATTTGTCTGTTTATTGTCTCAAATCTAAAGTCCTGGCTATTAAATCCCAGAGCAAGTCCGTCTTAGAAAAAATGTAGTGCAAGAGGAATACTGCTCTGGAAGTCTGTAAATGTCAATAAAGTGTCTCCGTACTATGTCTGTTAATGTGAGAGCAAACACTGACCAGCTGTGCATAGAGCATGTGTTTAAAGCCTCAAACACTACTACCGAAGATGTTGATACAAAATGCTTCATCATAAGGCCAAGCAGATTTTCACACGGGGCCTTTCTCTCATTGCTGTTGGTCTTAACACTTAAAAAAATCTGAGGTGAGAAGTAGCCTGAGTGCATCACTTCCTCCATTAGTCTATTAAATGTTCTAAAAAGAGGAAATACAGCTTCTTTTTTTTCTTTTGTGGCGTTTGAATATCTGCTATTAGTTCCTGCACAAACATACATATGCACCCTAACTCCTGTGTAGTTAGTTAGTTACACTTATTAGTTACACTATTTTCCCTGGGGAGAAACACATTTTCACATCACCGTACATCACAGGGAGAATCAGCTATATGGCAGGTCTCTGTAATGTCAGGATCCTGCTGCTCTGGGTTGGGATCATCAGTTTGGTTAACTGTAAGTAATCTTTTATTGTTTCATTTATTATAAAATCAGACCTGCTTAGGAATGAGGTACAGGTTCAGTAATAATTTGTCTTATATATGACTGATATATATTAATATACATCATTATGTACATTGTTTTTCATTTGAGAACATATTCTAGCTTTCCTACATCCACAATATAATCTTTGTTCACTTTTGATTACATCAATACTATAGTGGGTAGCTTACTCTCTTTATAAAGAGTACAATGGAGATCTACACAGGTTAAACACCTGCATACAGCCTGAAATCCATCAGGTTTCAAGCTATATGCAGACATGCAGTCACATGTTTGCATCAAAAGTATAGAGCTGGGACATGATGACTTTAATGTCATTTGATCATTTCATTCTTGGTTAAAATAACTTAACAAAATATTTCTCTCAAATCAAATCCAATGTTTTGATAAATGTCCATATATCTGCACTGACCAATACATGTTTTGTCTTTGATCGGTATTTATTTATGACAAAACAGAAGGCTCTCTGAAGGCAGAATCTCAAAGGTGAAGGTTTACAGTGGATTCCAAAATTAACTTCATGACAACTTCATAAATAGCTATATTTAAAAAATGTATTTAATTAATTCATTAGTACTTTCGCTGTGTCAACCCTGTCTCCTAGAAATTACATTGCTATACAACTA
The DNA here is from genome assembly GCA_033238685.1 of Lates japonicus. NCBI lineage: Eukaryota > Metazoa > Chordata > Actinopteri > Centropomidae > Lates > Lates japonicus. The sequence goes on from BRZM01003569.1 coordinate 6,454,496, forward strand.
AACTGTAACAGAAAATTATTTTGTAAGGATTGTAATTGAATACATGTTGAGTGAATAAAGCGTTACATTTACTGACAGCAGCAGAGTTGGAAGGAAGTGGTTGGGGTGGATGGTGGGCACACAAAGACCCATGAGTACTCAGTAGTTATTACTACATTATCGACAGGTGTCGCAGCTCATGAACTCCCATTGCAAGATAGTCTGTGGTTTCACCTGATGTCTTAGAGTGAATGGGAATGATTGAAACTGGGATACAGTGATCTGTTCCTCAAAATGCATGAGAGCCAGGGGTGTAAAGTGGAGGGGCCAAAAGGCCCCCATCACAGGGCTGATATATGGAAACAAACAACCAATTTAGGGTCACCAGTTAACCTAATGTGCATGTCTTTGGACTGTGGGAGGAAGCCAGAGTACCCAGAAAGAACCCATGTAGGCATACAGATAACATGCAAACTCCACACAGAAAAGCCCAGAGCGAACCAGGATTTGAACTTGGAACCTTCTTGTTGTGAGGCAACATCAAGATGCAGGCTAACCACTGGACCACAGTGCCGTGGATAAAATGTTGAATTCTAATCAGTAGATCCTCAAATCATGAGAAAATGTTCCTGTCAGGGTACATAGAGTTTATGTATATTATATTCATGAAGTGATATAATGATCATTTGCTTCTTCATACAATGAAATGTATACACATTTTTGCTTGTTTTCACTTGTATGTTTGGTTTTTTTCCCCAGCATATTCATACAAAGCATACACCATTATGACCGGTGAGTGGAAATACATAAGTTACCTCAAATATAACATTTATTTATTATTAGCATAAAGAACAAAATGTTTAATCTAAATCATTAGACCCTAAAACCGTGGGAAAATATTCATATCAGGCTACATAGAGTTCATACATATTATATTCATTAAGTGATAAAATGATTGTTTGCTTGTTCACACAGTGAAATGTATTAACATTTTTGCTGTAGGAACTAGTATTGTGATATTGTGTTTGTCCTAATTATTTTTTCGTGGAATGCAGATGATTCAAACTCCTCACCTCCACACACCACAACAGCTTCCACTTTACCCTCAGTATCCAGTGTATCTATCACCCCCTCACCTCCACACACCATGGCAGCAACTCCTGCCATGTCTTCAGACACTCCACCTGCTGCCACCAGACCTCCACTCAACTCATCAACCCCCCCCCCCCAGTCTCCCCAAATCAGACAAACAATTCATCTAACATGTCTGGTAATGTATTCAGCCTCAGTTTACAGCTTTATGAGTCATGTTAGTTAAATGGTAGTTGAGCATCACATCAGGTAAGACTGTTGGCAGTGAAGTATTTCTACCTGAGGGTGACCTCCAGCATGCTCTCCATCCTGCAGCCACTCTTACCACACACCCACCAAAAACCAACATCCAAACAGACTCTGACAACAAGACCTCACCTGCTGTCACCCAGCTCAACAACTGTTTGGTGAAAACTGATTGGATAAAAGTTTACGGAGAAATACTTTTATGTGGCTAATCTTTAAACAGCATGTAGAAGAGCAGCCTAGTGCAGTATATGTTGCTAAAGTACACAAACAGTCAACACAGACAGCTCAGCTCTTCTTTACTACACTTGATAGAATATGTTAAAAACACAGGAAGAGACTGACCTCATGACTTTCTTCCATTAATCCACAATTAACACCTGCTTATCCTTTACAGGGTCATACAGGTACTGGATTCCATACTATCTGACAACTACTTCACAGCCAAATTACATGTTCTGGACTAGAGGTGTGTACAACAACTGTGTGTGAAAACACACCCTTAATCTGTCTTTCTTCCTTTTGCTTTGGGCTGCTGCTGCAATGCTTTTATTTTTTTCCTTGTCAAGCTGACATGAGTAAGGGAAAAGTTAGACACGTAACAATGTCCTCTTTGTAACAAGAAGTAAAGTTTTATTGTGAGAATACTAATGAGAATGAGTTAAAAGTAGCTGGTAAAATAATAGAACTTGCTGTGCTTGTAAGTGCTTTGAAAGGGTTTTTCAATGACTTATATCATAAAAGTACATAGAAATGTTTTTTGGTTCCACCAGGCCCCACACTGTAACCATCACCACCTCCACAGTGTGAGCACTGGTTTCACTGATTAATCAAAATCAGTTTTAAGACAAGGAATTTAATTTCTGCAGGACCAAACCATCCAAGGTCATTAAATGTCACCACTGCCTTTCCATTTTCTTTTCAAAACAAAGGTGTAGTAGATGTAAATGAGGAGAATGACAGACAAGTAGCAACAACATCTTTGTATCAAGAGGAAGCAGGATTCATACATGGCCTTCATGTAGCACCTGATATTGTGTTTGTATAGATTTTAATTTTTATTTATTTATTTATTTGGAATGTATGTTTCAAACCTCTCACCTCCACATACCCCAGCAAACTCCATTTTAACTTCAGTGGTCAGTGTATCTGTCAACCCCTTACATACACACTGACATCCCAGCTGCTGCCACCAAACCTCCACTAACCTTGTCGTGTCATGTCTTGTAATGTATTTAGATGCAGTTAACAGTTTAATGAGCCAAGTTAGTTCTGCATTTAGCAAATACAATCCTTAAATGGTAGTAAATTCTGTTTTATCAGTCAGACAAAGAATTCAACTACTATGTCTGGGAATGTATTCAGCCTCAGTTTACAGTTTTATTAGCCATGTTAGTTAAATGGTAGTTAAGCATCATATCAGGTAAGACTGTAAAAGCCTATCTATTGATTACACCTGTTGGGGTAAGTGGAAAGACTTGAAGTAGACACACTGTGTCTGTCAGCAGCATCATAAATGGATTTAGATGGAAATAGGTAGAGATCTCCCAATTTCCAGTTTTATTTAAATCTGAATTGGCTTTCAGTGTAAGGGAAAGGTGTTACTTTGTGCTCTCTGTGTATTGGTTGTAAATACAAGTTTTTTTTCTGTTTTTCTGAATGAGTCCAAATTTTAATCTAATCTAAAAGATAACTTCTCCTGGGCACTGAGGTGTAAATACCAGGTGTTGAAGAAATACTGTCATCCTTCTGCCTCCTCAGAACATGGCAGAGTCAACGAGTCTAAGAAACTGTCTGAGCTGGAACCTTTCACAGACTACAACTGTACTGGTCAGATCAAGGACAACGATGGCACCGTAATAAAAACTACAACTTCTGTTCATGTATACATCAACAATGGTATGTTGATGTTCACTTCATCTCAGTAAAATGGCTGTACAGTACCAGTACACAGTTCTGTTACAGATGTGTTCAGATGTGTTGAAATCGACACATATACACACATACGTATAAATGAAATTTCTCTACATTGATATTCTCATTTTACAACTATTATTTTACAGACAATAACAAAGCTGTCATTGGTTTTCTGGTCTTCTCCATCTTCCTCATCATATCTGTTGTGGTGGCTGTGGTTGTCTACAAGCTCTACATTAAGAAGCGCAGAGTGTCCAGAAAGTGAAGATCGCTTTATTTTACCTCTATATCTGTCACATTTAGAATTATTTTATTGATAAATTAGTATGCTGTGTATGAGTTTTAACTTTTGATACCAGAGAGGTATTGTTGCTGATAAACTCTACTATGTAAGCAATGAAATATGTTTATTACATAGATGGAATTCTTAAACGTTGGTCTTCACTATTTTCTCCACAGTGGTGTGAATGAAGGTGTGATGCTTGAATCAACAGCAAGTGAGTAGAATTTAGGTTTCCTGTCTCCTAAAGTTGTCTTTGACTAGGTAACAAATAATAATCCCATGTAGCAGCTACAAATGATTACTGATGTTTAGTTGGTAGGTTATTAGATCATTGATCAGGAATACTATATTGGGATATTACAAAATTTTCACAATAAAATGGCAAATTATAATAACTGTCAGCTGTAACAACACTTGATTTAAAAAAAATAAATAACAAACACTAATTTGCAGCACTTCCTGTTTGTTTTTTGTCATAGTTTATATGAATGTACCACCTCGTGAATGGCATCATAAAGAAACTTGCTGATGAGGAAAAGCCTGATGGAGCTGCAAACCAAATCACCATTTACTCTTTACTCTGCTTACTTATTAGAATGTCCAGTGTGTAATATATTTTTTACACAGTTTTAGAATTTATTTAAAACCTTGAATTAACTTCTTGTTATTAGCTAAAATCTCCTATACTATGTTTGATTTAACTGATTAAACTTTTTTATTACTGATTTAACTTTTTATTTTTCTCACTTTGTTGCATTTAAGAGTTTCAACATGTGTGTTGCTATGATGTGCATTTTGTAACATGTTTGAATCTGTCCTTTTCTCATTTATGTTTTCAACCACATTGAGAGCCTGGTAAAGTAAATAAAGTTACATCAACTAAATCCAAACATACAAATGCCTTTCTGATCTTTTACTAATGTCTTTTAGCTGCCTACTCACTACTACTACTCACCAGTAAAAAGCCTCACCTTGGCAAAATAAATAAATAAAAATTAGATGTGAAACCATTCACACTCACATTCACACCTATGGGCAATTTAAAGTCATCAGTTAACTTAACCTGCATGTCTTTGGACTGTGGGAGTATCTGGAGAGAACCCACACAGGCACAGCGAGGACATGCAAACGGCACACAAAAAAGGTGAGCTGGGGTTCAAACCTGGAAACTTCTTGCTGTGAGGCAACAGTGCCAACCACTGCACCACCCTGAAAACTTATCTCATATTTGTGTTTAAATATTGAGTTTCAATCCAACAATCTAATCATCTGTTCAAAAACCTTGCATAGATCCTTTAGATCCTCTGGAGTTACAATGAGTCTACAACAATTTTCAAAGCTCAGTGGCTCCTCCAGATATAGGAGCTGTTTAAAAAAAAAAAGAATTAAGAACATGCCCAGTCAATTTGTTATTCCTAATATCCTCTATTCTATTTCTAGTCAAATGTTTAATAGTGCATTCAGGGGATCCTCATCAATTTGCAAAGTCAGAAAATATTATGTCACAATGTCATATGTGTGTGAGGTATTTGTATTCAGGTGACCATCATTCAAAGGTAAATACAGTAGATCATGTGAACTATAAAAAGCCACTGGATGATTTAAAGAACAGAGGCCAGACATAAAGTCCAGATGACACAATCTCTAACTCTCTGCTGATATATATCATAATTTGGTTAAACACTGAGTTTAATCAATCAACAACTATCCAAATACAACAGCATACACAGTGCCTATAGCAGACTGACTAACAGAAAACTCAAGAGAAATTAACAATGAGAAAACAAATGTGAGGTTTAGATACCACAAAATTTCCTGTGGCATGATGGAAATGAAGCTTCCTGTCACCAGAGTAAGTTAAAGGTAGATTGTGGCTGTGACTATCACTCCGGCTCACTTAACTTGAAGCCAGATGCGAGGTATAAGGTGTGGCCAACAAGTCAAGACACTCTGCTGGCAAAAGTAGACAACATTTCTCTTGTAGCATTCAATACAAAATAAAACATACAACTTCTTTTTGGAGTGTGAATATCTGCCAAATTGGACAACACTGTATGGTGTGTGACCAAAAACACCCTAACTCCTACATGAACTTGATGTACTTGTAAGGTGCTTTGAGAGTTTTTCAAATGACTTGATGAGCAATGGTTTCACTGATTAGTTAAAATCTGTTTTAAGACAGGAAATTCAACTTCTACCGGACCAAACCATTCAAGGTCATAAAATGTCACCACTCCCTTTCCTTTTCTTTTTAAAACAAAGGTGTAGTAGATGTAAATGAGGAGAGGGACAGACAAGTAGAAACACCATGTTTGTATCAAGAGGAAGCAGGATTCATACATGGCCTTCATGTAGTATTTATTTATTGGAACACATGTTTTCAAACCCCTCACCTCCACACACCCCATCAAATTCCACGTTACCTTCAGTAATCAGTCACACCTTCACAATGACACCCCACCTGCTGCCATCAACCTATTCTCATAACCCTCCCCAAATCAGACAAAGAATTCAACTAAACAAAACAACATAAACCAAACATACTCTAACAACAAGATCTCACCTGCAGACATATGAGTTATTATTCACATGAGTATAGACAACGGACAGTAACACTAGCACTGCAGAGGTAACTTATAGATTACGAGAACTGCTATTTTATTCAAAGTACTAGAGATACAATTACTCTTGTTGCATAATCATATACTAATATTTGTTTTACTCTTTTCTGTTCTCCTTAAAGCATATCATCCAGCTACTCCAGCTCCACCTCCACAGTGTGAGTATCAGTTTAAAAGATAATCCATTTTACAGTTTGTTTTCTAACACTTATTACATTACCATTCAGTGTCTGCGTTTCTCTTTTACTTTATAATGAATGCAGTGAAAGTATATTTTACAAGTGAAATATTTTTATGGATCCTGTTCCTTTGGCAACTTGTGAAAAAACTGTCTGAAAGTTATAAAATGTCACTAGGTGGTTCATCTTACCTAGGGCTGTTGGTTTTTTGTTTGCAGGTTCTTGCCTTGCCATCAAGTTTGGCTTCCAGATTGACATTACAAACTCTACCACTGGTGACTACACCATAACCATTAATGAAGAAGGCCAACCAGACACTGGAGGAACATACATCATTCAAAACTCAAGATGTGAAATCGACCACCTAAAGCCCTGTACTGAATATAAGCATTATGCGACATTTCTTGATACAAGTGCTGGCAAAGAAGACAGCACTGAAACCTTCCTATGTCCTGAACGTAAAACTAGGACAATGAACCCTACATTGTACATAGTTTGTTCTGAACAAATTTTATTGCTGATGTTCCACTAACTAAGCAATGAAATATGTTCATTAGTCTATTCTGTCATGTTTTGATATAAATATAATTCTTTAAAGCCACTTTCACCTCTTTTCTCCACAGTGGTGTGAATGAAGGTGATGCTTGAATCAACAGCAAATGAGTAGACTTTAGGTTTCCTGTCTCTCCTACAATTGTCTTTGACTAGGTAACAAACAACAGTCACATTTAGCAGCTACAAATGATTAAGTTATTATATTAGTTGTTATTGATCATGAATACTGTATTTGGATATTACAAATGATAATAAGTAGCAGTTGTAACAACACAACAAACTTTTTGTATAGTATATTTTAGAATTGCACTGTGGTATAATGATTAACAAACACCAACTGGCAGCACTTCCTCATTGTTTGTTGCTGTAGCTTACATTAATGAATGATCTCCTGGATGGAGTCATAAAGAAAGTCGCTGATGAGGAAAAGCCTGATGGAGCTGCAAACCAAATCACCATTTACTCTTTACTCTGTTTAGGCACTGAGATGTTCAGTATGTAGTATGTTTTTCTGCAGTTTTAGAATTTGCTTTAAAGCATTTAATCAACTTCATGCTATTAGCTTAAATCTCCACTACTATGTTTGAGTTAACCAGTATTTTTCTCACTTTGTTACATTTAAGAGCTTTATAATGTGCATATTGTAACATAAGTCATTTTCTCATTGATGTTTAGAGAATGTTTCAATAAAGTTACACCTACTAAATCTCACCTGCACATAAAGGTATTGCTAATCATTTTACTAATGTCTTTTAGCTGGCTTGGGACTGACTCACAAACTCACTCACAAATGCCACCTACAGAAAAGGAGAGTAATAGCAGCAACACACCCACGAAAAAACAAGTCAGCAGCTGTAACCTTCACTGTCTGAAGGTGGCACAAGTGTCCAAACTGCAGCCGCTACTTTCATTGCCTGCAAATGCAGCACATCACCATGTCACGTGCTGAGTTAAGTTACTGTTTAGATCAAAGTCTGAATTTCTTAAGTTAATGTACCAACAACATTTGTTCAAGTTCAGGGGCTCGTCCAGATGTAGCACACCCAGTCAATCCTTTGATGTCCATAATATAGTGTAATCTACTGACTGTCAAATGTTTAATGGTGTATTCAGGAAATCCACACCAATTTGTAAAGTCAAAAAATATCATGTCACAATGTCATATATGTGAGGTATCTGTATTCATGTGGTCATTTTTCGCTGGTAAATACAATATATGAAGTGAGTTAGACTATGACTAACTATAAAAAGCCACTGCAGGATTTAAAGAATGTATGCCAGACCATAAAGTTCAGTGTTTGTTCTTAGCAGAAATGTTGCACTCAGTTTGACTAACATGACCTGATGGCCTCAAAGTGTGAAAAGATCACCAAACCTCTAAATCTCTGCTGAAATATATCAGAATTTTTAACACTGAGTTTGAAACCAACAATCTAAACATGTGTCTAAAAGCCTCATATACCAAACACTACTGCTTAAAGCACATCCCAAATATGACAGCATTCACAGTGCATATTAACAGACTGACTAACAGAAAACGCAAGAGAAATAACTCGAGATTTCCTGCTCACAGTGGCATGATGGAAATGAAGCTTCCTGTCACCAGGGTATGTTCAATGTAGATTCTGGCTGTGATATCACTACTGCGCATTTAACTTGAAGCCAGATGTGAGGTATAAGGTGTGGCCAACTAGTCAAGACACTGTGCTGACAAAAGTAGACAACATTTCTCTCGTAGCATTCGATACAAAGTAAAACATACAACTTCTGTGTGAATATCTGCTAAATTGGTGCTTTCATGTGTGTGGCTGAAAACACCCTAACTCCTGGATATGGCAGGGCTCTGTGGTCTCAAGATCCTGCTGCTCTGGATCGAGATCATCAGTTTAGCCGACTGTAAGTAACCATCTTCAGTGTCTTCACTTGTCACTTATTCTATGTTCTATTTCTATGTATCAGTTTTTTGGATTGTAGTGAATGGTTGGTAAGTAAGTGACTCTCTATAGGAGGAGGAGAAGACTTTTTTGTGCTTCTGACAATCTGTTTTTTTAATACTGAAAATGTAATTGTATCACCTTACACTTACACTTAATTACTGTATAGTATATACTATATATACTATATGTACTATAGTTTTTCTACATACATACATACATTTCTACTGCAAATTATTACAACTTGTAGTTTTAAAGTAACTTGGACAAAATCTTTGTATTGTGTATGAAGTGCTCTATAGTTTGTTAAGTACCTGATAATGAGTTACATTATTTCCTGATTTTTTGTTTGTTCATTTGCTGTCATAGGTTATGTTACTGTGCCTCAATCTGCTCGTTGTCGCAAGAAGAACGCTATGGGAGAACGGCCTGATGGAGATACATACCAAGTCATCCTTTACTCCTATTAATTTGTTCCGCACTGTATATAGGCCTGTTTACACCAGCACTTAAGAGTGTTTAGAATGATACTGGCTCACCTGACAGACCTTTTTTAATACCACATAAAATGCAATTTAACACTTATTTCATCACATTACATCACATTTGTTAACCTGCAACCTGGGCCTGGATAAGCAACATAAAATGAATCAACAGACCTATTACAAATTAGTTCAAGTTCATCTTAAAATAAAACATTCCCATTATGAGACAATGAGACTAGCTACTGTAGCTAGCACAGAATCCACTGTCACAACCATTCCTGTTCCCGACAGCTTGTGGTCAGACTTTTGTAAATGTAGGACTTTTTAATACTTTTTAAGGCCTTCTTTGAGGAAACTGAACTCACTGCTTTTTCAGACCTTTTGAAAACATGTAGACACTCAACAACAATGCAATGGGACAAATATGGTAAAATTAAATGTTAATAAATTTAAGTTAAAATAATACAAAAACTCTTAGATCCTGGCAACACTCATGTTACAGCCTCCTCTTCAACTATGCTCAAGTTTAAAGCTAGCTACCAGTTTACCAAACAGTTAAATGTTAGATTAGTAGAATATATGAGAATATGTATTATATGTACATAAAATGATGCTTAAATATTCACTTGTGTCGTATGGCTTTAACATTTTGTGTTTTATTGTTTAATTCTGATACTCGTGCCACCTGCAGGCCATTAATATTAGAGGTACTGTTTGCAGATGTGTTTTTCTGGTGTTTTGTCTTTTTTTTACTTCCCTTTGTCAATTAATCTACAGGGATCTGTAAAGCCACAATCATTGTCAAGTTTAACAAAATCACATGTAGATAGAAACCGTTGGGTCTCTTTCTAAACTATTCTAAGGTCTTGACCTTACTCTGTAAAGTACCTCAAGATAATGTATGTTATAATTTGGCACCATATAAATACGACCGGATTGAATTGAAAATAAAGTATGGCAGGATAAAAGCTGTCATAACTGCAATAAAACATTTACTTAAATAGAAACCCTTAGCAACAGAGATACATCATATGGATAAAATATTTTATATAGTATTCTATAATTTTATATCTTAAATATAATGTTAAACATATGAACAATCAAGATACTTCATTACATTGATGTAACAATCCTGTGAATTTAGCAGAGATATAGCAGAGATTTACCTCAGCTATCAGAGGTATGAATCTCACTTTATATGTCGTTAGTTTGCAGTTTAGCCTGTGTTCATGTGTGTGTGTCTGTGTGGGGTTACCTGGGGTTGGAACACAGGCACGGCTGCTTGCTGTCCTTGTGGCTGCGTGTCCATATCCATGGTGTTAGGAGCTTGATCCTTTACACCTCTGAGGAACACACAAAACAGAACTTCTGGTTAGCCGACTCAACATTGACCATTAGACAAAACGTTCAGCGGTTATTTCCTAAAGAAAAAATACCACTAAATTCTACAGTAACAATTTTCAACAGAAAGTAATGACCTCAATCAACTGAACAAATGTTCGTTGTTGTACAGCACCAAACTATTCAGTGCTAGTTGCTGCCACAGTGTCCAATTTCAGCTGAACTGGAACCCACGTCATGCCTGTGGACTTGACACTCTTTGTCTGGGTCCCTCTCAAGTTGCAGCATGGCACAGCTACAGCAGGCAGAGATATTAATCTGAACAAAGCAGAGATAAGGCCACTCTGTATTTCCTTGGCATTCCTCCAAGGAACCTTTCCTGGGAATTACTGGTTTACCGGCATTTAAGCAGTTCCACTTCATTTTCCTTTAACTGAGAAAATACAGGCCACACAGAGGTGAGTGTGTTGGGTATGAGTGTATGCCATGGTGCTGTATAATTGCATGTTCTGGCATGTAGCCTAGAAGCAAGCTAATTGCATAAGATACACCAGCAGTTGCTTGGCTTATCACCACACTTAAAACAGACAGTGCCATAATATGAAACGTTACCTGAATGAATAATTTACACAAATGTTTGAAAAAAGTATGATGCAAAAATTATTTTCACACATGAAATTAGCTTATGATTCTAGAGTCTCCTCTCAACTTGTGTATGTGGGAAGAACTCAGATTCTGACAGATGCTCAAGGATCACTTCCAGTGCACATTGTAATTCACATAATATGGTTACATAGTCTAACAATTAACACCAATTTACCCATAATTTACACAGGATACAGTGCATGCGTAACAGCAACTGTGTGTCATCCACAAGCAAACACTTATGGGGGTTGAGGTGTTTACATGTATTCAGCATTCAAAATTAAGGTAAGGAAATAAGTGCTCACATGTTTGCTGTGATGTTTGAGTGTGTGTATGCCTGTGTGCATGCAGGCGTACACATGCATCTGCACACACACTGGGCTCCTGTGGAGAAAATGGAAATAGCTAATGCTGTGAAGCAATAACAAGCAGAAGCTATCGACAGAGGCAGAGAAAAAAAGCCTGGACCTTGCTTATTCAATAGTGGGTGTATGTGTGTGTGTATGTGCGTGCGTGTGTGACCAAGGAGTACTTCCATATATGGCTGGTCTACCAATTCAGATTCTAGTGAAGGGATTTATGATTCTGCCGCTATCCGTTGCCTATTTGCAATGTCTTATTTACATGAATACTGTACATTCATGCAAACGCGAATGGACATAAACACATTAGTTCCACACAAGTTCCACACACAGGGAAAGGGATGTAACACACTTCACAATGGGAAATTTGCATGTTTTTCCACTAGAGTGAAGGACGTCTGTCTGCGGATCCGTCAGTCTGTCATTTGTGTATTAGTAACTGTCTCTCCCCTCTGTCGCCTCAAACCTCCCTAGCCAATTAAAAATCCCCTGGTACAATGGAGAGGAGAATTTCACCGAGGAGCCGTCTCTCTGCTGATGTCATCAGTCCAATTCACTAAAGGTTAATAATGCTAATTAGACACCCAGAATAAATAAATATACAAATGCATGGCACTGTAAGTGCACGTTTGGGTGTGTGTTGGAGGGGCTTTAATATGTGTATGTAAGAAGATGTGTATGCGCACAGGCAAGTATTGTGCCAATATTGTGGTTGTTTATTTTAGACTAGTTCAGCTTTTCTTTCCGGAGGTTCACTGGCCTTCATGTGAGCTTTGAAGATCATGAAAATAAGTGTTTGCACAGCACTATTTCTCCTGGGATTGCATTGACTATATTGGGAATATTATTTCCTGAAATTTACATTAAAAGCTTGTTTCAAACAAGTTTAAATCAATTCAGATGTAAAAAGGGTTTACAAAGAATAAGGATTTAAAAGCAACCACCGCTGGAGGCAAAAGAGGGAAACTAGAAAAACATTGTTAAATGTCCGATGCAGAATCCTTCGCTTCCCATTTTTGACTTAATAAACCCACTAAAGAAAAATTATTTTTGAAAGACAACTACTGCCATGACTTTCATAAAGGCCTAACACTGGTAAGGCTGCCTAAATGAATCACTGACACCATACTGTTGATTAATTTTTGACTGTAGAACATTTCTTGACTCTAGAAATGTACCATTAAATGTGCAGGTCAGAGTTTGCAGACAGAAAAACAAGTGGCAAGACTGAAATGAATCACATTCCTTATAATCATACTGCATGTTGTTCCCATGCCAACCATAAACAAGGAGACTAATGGGTTGAAAAAGTAATTCTCTACACACAAAATAAAGGATTTCAGTATTCTGCTTTATTCGCAAACTCACTCTAACATAATCACATTAATGTGGATAAGTTGATAAAAGTAATGCCTGTCAAACATTTATCTTAGCGCGTTTCTTTATATGCTAAATGAGTGGTTAGCACCTTAATGCATTAAGGATGAAAAGAAGTGTCAAGAAAATCAGTTTTCTTCATTAATATGCAAATCTATGCAAGGCGTTTTACAACTTCATTAAATTATGCTATGGTAGAAACCTGTGATCTCCCATATTCTGTGTTGTTTTTGAACTTACTATGAGTACCACAAACAGAGAGCACCATTATGATATACTGACCCACACACTGTATATAATGCTGAGGGGATCATTTTAAACAGAAACAGGGCAAAATCTTGCTAATCATGGAAATTTATGATTGTTATATTAAAACATAATGATTGTGTGAATTATTATTATAATGCCAGTGATGACAATCAAATATCTATCATTGAATAAAGACTAATAAAAGAATGACATTATAAAGTTTTGGGGTTTTTTTCCCCCTTCAGTTAGCACTTACATAAATATGTACCTTTAATATTTGTACCTTTCTTTTACTTGTGTCAGGCCCTAATAAGGCAATCTGCAAGCATCCTGGATGGGGAACTTAATACCAGGTGAAAATAAGGCTTATTAGACAGAGGCTGACTGGATGGCTGGCTAACTGGGTGTTCTGGTATTTTGATTTTAGTGTCATAGGGGACTTACAAGTCATCCACCCAGACAGTCTTCCTGCCTCTTGTCGCGATTCTTTGCACTTCAGCCTTGTGTTTTGTTAGATTGGGGCTGGCACCCTTTACTCCTCTCCCTAGCCCTCTATTGTTTCGGACTTGTCTACGTGTCAAAATAACCAGAAGGCATCCGAGGTCCCTGACGTTCTTTCGCCTCCCACGTCCCACATTAACGAGATCAATTAAGACTGCCATGTTAGATTAACACACACCCAGGAACAGCACAATTAACGAAGCTATGGCAACAAGGCAAGCTCACACTCTTAGGGCTCCTATTCACATGCAGTTCAAGTAACATGCAACCAAAACCAAAGCCTCGTACTAGTGATTTTACCGATCCAACGAGCACACAGACTTTCATCATATTAACCCTAAATCTCCCTGAATCACACTCTCCCTTGCCCCCGCCCCCCCCACCCCACCGTCTCTCCATTCCACACAAGGTCCTGTTGTCATCACAGGAGGGAATTTCTGACTTCCAAAACATGTGGTTGGCACAAACAGCAGTGGAAACTCAAGGTACCAGTCTGCCTGTATTTCTGTCATGTGGACAAGAAACGGTGGCTGGCTGACTGGCTGTGATTTTGGCGCAGTAGCGGGCCAAAAAGCTAAATCCCCATCCATTCATAGATGCACGCTACAGAGACTAGTATGGAGCTTTTGGCCTGAGACAGCTGCACATAATATTGTATATAAACAGGATCAACCCATGTTTGCTGTACAGTGCAAGTGTGGTGTGCAAATTTACATCGTAATGTACGTATATTATTTAAGTTTTACATTTTACCTTATTTAATATGTTTTAGTGTCTTTTGGTGTCATCTTCACAGCTGTAATGGCACCATACTGACTGTCACACTTTTTATATTGTTAAGCTTTTGAAAAAGAAAAAATGTTCAACAAATTATCCACAGCCATTCTCACTACACTTAGGCTGGCAGGTGAATATATACAGTAACACAGAAATACCGAAAGTATACAGTATATTGTTAAGTGAGCTATCCAATTTATCTTTTTCAGACAAACTGATGGTTGTTTTCTCTGTTGAGGAAAGTGAAGAAAAACCTCCTATCCAGACCACCAACCACCAGTGTAAACAAACAATGTTTTCTCACTCAGAACTCATCTAATGTGAGACTCCAGCCCCGACATTCTCCTCACAGCAGGCCCAATCACACATAGGTAATTATATGATAGAGAGGGAAGGGAGAAACAGAGTGAGTAGAACAGGAGGAGGAAAGGAAAGATTACTAACAAGACTATTCAGCAATTTTCAGTGAGCAGCCTCTTTCTTCTCACACCTCCAGCACACACATTTGTTGTTTTATTTCTTTTTTTTCTTACCTGAGACATACACCCTATCATAGTCATCTCAAATCAGTGTTTTTTTCATTTCCCAGACACATGTTCAACCAACCACGGTAAACCATATGTCTTCTACTCAACAAGAACAGACTGTGTGGAGAGTCAGTTCCTGACACCCATCAAATGGGCACTTAAGCGATTAGTATAAGTAAGTTCATTCATAAAGTTGAGGGACTAAACCGATGGCATCATCTGTGTTGTTTTTCCAAACTTTGAAGCACTCCCCCAGAACCATGGAAGACATTATACAACTGTTTTCAGTAGGCTTATAGTGCCCTTAAGCTCACTCTAAAAACAACATTTTTTAATTCCTTTATTTTCTTTCATGATTCCAGATTAATTCATTTTATAAACAAAGTTAAATCTCTTATAATCAAATCTGTTTTTGAAAGTATTTCTTTTCTAAAATAGAGGAACTGTTCTGTTTGTTGTGAAGTCAGGTTATGATGACCAGGGTATCTACAGAGTTTGTTTTGTACACAACCAGTTGTGCCAACCACACCAATCGTCCAAACATTAGTTTGTTTTTAAAAAGATATCAGTGGAGCACCCCAGTAGTTGGATCAGTTACATAGCATGCGTCACACAACTGTAACGCCCTACGTTCGATTCTGCCAGGACCTTATGCATCATGCCCCCTTCTCCCTCCCAGCCCTGTGTGACTTTTCACCTGTAGTTTGCATTAATAATTCATCAGGTAAAGTATCATGTTCAACCTGTAACCATATCATTTGATTTTTTATAGTTTGTTTATAAACTTATTATGCCACAGATTTGTTGAACTTATCATTTAATCACATCACTATGCCGATGAACTTTTGCTCAGCCTCAAAACTGCACTTTAGAAAAGTATGCAAAAGTTGGCTTTTTGCAAACACAGTGGACAACAAGTCATCCAACTTTGATATGAAAGAGCATATCTTCAGTCAACTGGGGCGAAACTGAGTGGGAGAAGGCGAGAGTGAGTAGGGCACAGCAGGGATGAGATAGGACAGAGAGACAGATGCAGAACTGAGAGAAATGACAGGAGAGAGAAAAAAGAAGCTTGTTAGCCCTGATGTGTCTCCTGGTCATGTGAGAGACGGTATGGAGCTGTGCAACACAGAAGTTGGCACTGGCTTTAGCTCCTCTTTAATCCCCATTTCCTCCCTTCTGCATTATTCATTTAAAACAGGAGAAGAGGAAAAACAAAGAGCGGGAGCCGATTATAAAAAAGGTGGATCAAGGCAAAGTGGGAGGGAGAGGGGGGTGAATGGGGAAGCGAAGGGGAAGGGTCCTAGAATTAAGCGGTCCCAAAGAGAAGAGTGCTAAATCAGCTCCCGATCGAGGACAATCAATATGAGCACACACTGATGAGCTTGGGTCTAAGGAGGAAAGAAAAGAGAAAAGGGCAAGAAAGGGGGTGAAGAGTGGGGTTTTGGGGGCGTGGTTAAAAAGGGAGAGAGGAAAAATATAATGTGACACTATCCGGCCTGGGTGTAGGATGTGAGGGAATCAAAGGCACCTTTGAGAAGCCAGAAGATGACAGTGAAAGTGCTGAAGAGTGTCCATGATTACAAGAAGTGGAGAAATCTTGAGTCTGTGCTCAAGGAGTTCACCCCAGGCCTCGTAGAAACCCCTGCTTGACTAACACTGATGATACAGAAACAGAAAGAGAGCAAGAGAGTATGAAATAGTTCAATGATGGAGGGGTCCGATACTCACAGAAGCAAAGCACCTCCATCCATTTTAATCAATTATTCAGTAAAATCATTAGCCCAAATGTGCGAGCACTCGTGTTCGTTGGACCAAGAGCCGAGCGAGAGGCAGAGAGTGGGAGAGGACCAATTACACCTCAGCATGTGAGCCAGTCTTTGAGGACTTTGAGTGAGACGGTCCAAGACTTGATGGAATAGAAAATGAGGAGAGGAAACTTTATTGTCTCTCAATCTAAAAGAAAAAAAAAAACACAACATCAAGATAAAGGAGAGAGCTTTGAAAATAGGCTTTGCAAAGCCAGCCAAACACACTACAGAGTCAAACCATTTAGACTTTTCAGTTTCCCCCAAATCTGGCTACAAAAGCATAAAGTTAATCAGGGAGCAACTCGCCATGGGAATATTACAGAATCTCAAACAGTCAGACAGAGGACCCAAACAACAACAGTGACATCAAACAGGATTCATTATTCAACAGGCAGAACATGGCTGGTTTAATGACCAGGTCCCTTCAAAGCATGTGCACGTCTAGTTTCTGAGTGTGTTGAAGTGTAATGTGGAATCAATGTATCTATCAAACCAAGTGTGGCTTTTCAGGCTCTTCCAACCACAGCCTGACTAAAACTGGATTTTGAATACAAATGTCACTATTCTACAAGATCTAATGATTATGCTACTGTTGTATCTTATATTGTAAACACAAAAAATAAGCAAATATATTTATGATATGGATCCCTTGGACTTGGTTGCTGAAGACTTGTGATCATTGGTAGACAGTGTTATAGGTAACCCATAACTAGTTAAACCAGTTAACATATCAGCCTACTCGCTTATCAGCTCCTAGTTCTGCTTCCCAACACAGAGTTAGTGTGTGTGAATAGATGCGCTTGTGAATGAGAGAGTCTGCAAAACAAACAAAGAAAAACAAAAAGAACTGCAATGCAATTTTATGATGTTTCTCTGCAACATGTAAATGTGTCTGTGGATAACTTCTCACCCCTTCCCTAATGAAGGGCTTACAGGAAATGATATAAAAAGAGAATTAAGACAAAGAAAACCACAGAGGTCCATTGGGACACCACAAGGCCAGTGATCCATAATTCTGCTTACAACTATTATAGCCCCTCCTACATTTTTCACTTCTTCTCAGGATTTTTTGTAGGCTAATGATTATTTCACTCCAGAAGTAAATAGCACGAAAATAAATAGCCTGGTCTTCATGTGAGTCTAAACATTTTATTCCCAACAATCCATAAATAAATCCAGCTATGCGTTTCCGTTCGTGTAAAGATTAATTTTACTACAGCCTTCTATAAAACACATCTGTACTATCACCTGACCTTCCATGAGCCAGTAATCCTATTAACAACACTATGCCTCCTTCAGCCTTCATCTGTGCTGCCGCCACCAAGTAACACCTGCACATTTGTATTCCCTTCATTCTGCCGCCCTGCATTCTCAGCCACTATGTATAGTAAAGGCGTCCACCGTGAGAAAAGAACTCAAGGTCATTAGCCAGCCTCCTCCCTCTCTCGCCTTTGTCCTCCCAGCTCTCCCGGCCGCCGGGCCCTCTGTGCTCAAGGTTCTGTATATCGAGACTCCAGCTGGCACGTGGCTAAAAGCCCAGGCCACCTCTCAAGTCTCTATTGTACTGCCCACCCACGGCAGCACTGACGACTTCCTCTTGTGGCGAGGGTCCTTTGTTGCCAGCCTGTCATCAGCAGGTGCCTACAGCAAAAGGCAGCACGGTGCCAGCCAGCTGTAGCTCAATAACGTCATAGCAGAGCAATCGCTTTGATGTTTATTTCATCAGCCGGAGACGGCAGCCATGAGGATGCTACACAATCACTTGAAAACAAAAACATTCCACCAAGCTTGTAAAGATAAACCCAATTTCAATGATAAAAGAAGAGTGACAGACAGCCATGGTAACAGCTGAAAGACCGCCAGCCACAATTACCCTCTCTCTCCCTTTTTTTTTTCCTTATCACCCCCTCTTTTCAGTGAAACCAATTCATACCGTCAATCACTGAGAATAAACAAGGTATACTGGACAAATTGTTGACCCTGTAAGGAAAGACAAAATCATGTGGGTAAAGTATGCAAAAC
>BRZM01003569.1:6473498-6677765 GCA_033238685.1 Lates japonicus
ATAAACGATTTCAGTTGTGCTCCGAGCGAGAGGCAGAGAGTGGAGGATGGTACACCTCAGCATGTGAGCCAGTCTTTGAGGACTTTGAGTGAGACGGTCCAAGACTTGATGGAATAGAAAATGAAGAGAGGAAACTTTATTGTCTCTCAATCTAAAAGAAAAAAAAAAACACAACATCAAGATAAAGGAGAGAGCTTTGAAAATAGGCTTTGCAAAGCCAGCCAAACACACTACAGAGTCAAACCATTTAGACTTTTCAGTTTCCCCCAAATCTGGCTACAAAAGCATAAAGTTAATCAGGGAGCAACTCGCCATGGGAATATTACAGAATCTCAAACAGTCAGACAGAGGACCCAAACAACAACAGTGACATCAAACAGGATTCATTATTCAACAGGCAGAACATGGCTGGTTTAATGACCAGGTCCCTTCAAAGCATGTGCACGTCTAGTTTCTGAGTGTGTTGGAAGTGTAATGTAGGAATCAATGTATCTTATCAAACTAAGTGTGGCTTTTCAGGCTCTTCCAACTACAGCCTGACTAAAACTGGATTTTGAATACAAATGTCATTATTCTACAAGATCTAATGATTATGCTACTGTTGTATCTTATATTGTAAACACAAAAAATAAGCAAATATATTTATGATATGGATCCCTTGAATTTGGTTACAAGACTTGTGATCATTGGTAGACAGTATATAGTGTACCCATAACTAGCTAAAACCAGTTAACATATCAGCTCAGCCTGCTTATCAGTCTAGTTCTATTTCCAACACAGAGTTAGTGTGTGTGAATAGATGCGTTTGTGAATGAGAGTCTGCAAAACAAGAAACAAGAAAAACAAAAGAACTGCAATGCAATCTATGATGTTTCTTCTCTGTACATGTAAATGTGTCTGTGTGATAACTTCACCCCTTCCCTAATGAAGGGCGCACAGTGAAATGATATAAAAAGAGAATTAAGACAAAACCACAGGGTCCATTGGGACACTGGAGCCAGTGATCCATAATTCTGCTTGCTAACTATTTATAGCCCTCCTTTACATTTTTCACTTTCAGATTTTTATAGGCTAATGATTATTTCACTCCAGAAGTAAATAGCACAGCACAAATAGCCTGGTCTTCATGTGGGGCCTAAGTGGTTGTTCACAACAGTCCAAATAAACTAGCGCGAATTATGCTCTGCTCGGTGTGTGTACATTTCACTACAGCCTCTATAAAACACATCTGCACTATCACCTGACCTTCCTTGAGCCAGTGACCCCATTAACAACACTGTGATCTCCTCTGTCTTCATCTGTGTGCGCTCGCCTACCCGTGCACACCTGCACATTTGTATTCCCTTCTATCTCAGTTTTCGTTCTGCTTTCTCAGCCACTATGTATAGTAAAGGCGTCCACCGCAGTGAAAAGAACTCAAGCACATGCAGGTGTCAGCCGCTCTCCTCCCCTCTCTCGCTCTTGTCCTCCCCAGCTCCTCTCCGCCGCGCTCCTCTGTGCTCGGTTGCTCCTGTGTGTTGTCGACACGAGCTGGCACGTGGCTAAAAGCCCAGGTACCTCTCTGCTCTATTGTACTGCCTCCACAGCAGCATAGCTGACTCTCTTGTGGGGCCTTTGTTTGCCAGCCTGTCACTTCAGCAGGTGCCCTTACAGCAAGGCAGGGCAGCCAGCCAACCAGCCCACACACGCTTGGTTAATTGCAGAGCACCGTTTGATGCTCATTTCATCAGCCGGAGGCGGCAGCCAAGGATGCTAATAATCACTTGAAAACAAAAACATTCCACTCAAACGCCAAAGATAAACTCCAATTTCAATGATAAAAGAAGAGTGACAGACAGCCATGGTAACAGCTGAAAAAAAGACCGCCAGCCACACTACCCCTCTCCCTTTTTTCCTTATCACCCCCCTTTTCCTAGGTGAAACCAATTCATACTGTCAATCACTGAGAATAAACAAGGTATACTGACAAATTGCTGACTGTGTAAGGAAAGACAAAATCATGTGGGTAAAGTATGCAAAAACAGAGCTGCATTTAAGACAGGTGTGTGATCCCTCAGAAACCACCTTAGTGGTGTAGACAGGCTGTGAAGGAGAACCCCCCAGGTGTGCAGGAGAGGGGACCCTGGGGGTTTGGCCTGTGCTTGCACACCCTCACTAAATCACAGCTCACAGCCCTTCAAAATGCCATATCACCATCACACCTCAGTTAAAATAGAAACTGAATACATAATAACGTGGAGGAGAATCAAGAGCACTTAATTTAGGCTGGCTGATCTAGCTCTAAGTGTTGCCATAACTTTTTAGGATGTTTGAGGGACTGACTAAGCAAGATTTTGAAAGTAATCAGATTGTGACCATTTTTAATATATTTCCCCCTTGTCAGCATTCTAATCATGGATGTACTTCCAGCTCCTGGTTGTAAGGCAGTTGTTAAGGGGTGCTATATTAAGTGAAGTGCATCATTATAGCAAACATCTTTAAGACTATTGACATAAAGGCCCAGGACAGCACATAGACAATTAAAACATACACAAAAATAAAGTTTTACAGGTGCCACTAAGAACTGCTTTCTTGATCAATTACTCAAATATTCTCTAGATTAACTGATTAATTATTATGTCTATATAACATCAGAAAACAAGTTAAAAATGGCCATTACTATATTCCACAGTCCAATGTGTAATCAAATGACAACATCAATGACTTGTTTTCTCCAAACTGTCCAAATATTCAATTTACATAATGTAAAACTAGGAAAAGCACTTTGAAAACACAAGTCCATTACATGGCATTCGTCCCTCAATGCCTCAGCATACCTCCATTCATTTAAACATTTGAACTAAATACCCACACAGATTTGCACACCACGGCATGACAAAGATCCCAAGGCTTTAGGTTGCATTAGTGCCCTGTGGCAACAACTCATGGTCTTGCATAACGCAAAACAGAGCATTGCACAGCAGAGCTGAGCTCCCAGTGCTCCAGGACCAATAAGGGCTTTGTTTGTTAGCCATGTCACTGACTGACCACTAAATTAGCTTCATCACCTCTGGCACCAGGATATCGGATGTGACATTCTGTACCACAGGGCTGGGGCTCTGTTTGTCTGCAAGGCCAGAGGGCTTATAGTGGCGGAGAAAAAAAAAGAAATAAACCAGGGACAAATGAGGGAATTTCACAAAAAAAATAAAATAAGGGAATGCCGTGCTCAGGTTTTTTTTTGCTCCGTTCTAAATAAAAGACTGTTTTTACACAGCATTTCAACTGAGAATCTGGTTTTCGTCTGGATAGCTGCGTATTCTGAAGCCTAACCTCGTGATCATGCTAATAGGAGTCAACAGATAAGAGCATCGTCTTCCAGGCAGGGTTCAGATTCTGAAATTACATTACCCTTCTTTGTCCTCTAGCAAGATCTATAAAGGAGGACAAGAAGCTGCAAAGGAGAAGGCAGCTTGACATGGCTCATGTGAACTGAAGATTGCATAAAAGAAAACAACCAACAGTTACAGGAACTTGAATCTGCTGTGGTACCACAGCAAATACATAATTTGACTGAACATGCAAAAACCAGTACAAAGAAGACTTAATGTGTTACATTTATTGTTTACATAGGAAATTACAGTTTAATAGGGAGATTACAAACCTATCCTGCATGCTATTCTAGTTGTGTCAGGGTTCTAGGACAGCAATGTGAAAGCAGCAATTGCTGACCCATCTCTGTGTTGTTTGCAGATGATGAGGCCTGTCATATGAGTTTCTCATCTATGAAACAACCATTCAAAAAAACATCTGGTGAATGTAGTCTCTTTTTCCCTTCACACAAAACCAGGAGTCTCTCATACTCCCTTCAAGTAGGTTTTTTTCCCTACTTCTCCCTGGATAGTTTGAAGCAGTTACCCTGTGTCAGCATCGAAGTTTGTCTAAGAGGAAATGACAAGAGCAAGATGTCCAAATCATTAGTAATGTGAGAGGAGCAGTTCCCAGGCATGTCTCGTTACATAGTTGAGTGCTAACGTGAGGGCTAAGGGCTCGTGTTGGGGCTTTTCTGAGCCCAAGCCTTCTCATATACTCTGAGGGGGACGGGGCAGGAGGACCACAACCCCTCAGCATCTCCACGCTCGATTATGGAAACATCCAAGACCCTGAACCCAAAACAACCGTAGCTCAACCCTGGCACTCAATGAGGAGAAAAAGAGATACCAAAACACAAAGTGTGGGCCACACATTCATGTAATACACACAAACATATGCAAACTCAAACAGAAATGAATGAAAAACTGGATGTGTATACTGAATACATACTAATAGTGGGCCCATGGGAACATGGCTCCACAAAAATCAATCTTAGGTCTGGCCCTGGTTCGGTTTCAGCCTGCTGTGGCTTCTGTGGTGGGCCCTGCTGGCTGCCGCACACACACGCACACACAATCTTCTAACCAGATCCAGAGCACTGCTGCTCAATCAGAGGTCAAACACAGTACTGATGCTGCATAGGAGTGTGTGTGTGTGTGTGTGTGTATACACCCATGCTGTTGTCATACTGCCAAGGAGGATGACTCCTAACTAGGAAACTGACAATAACCCAACTATTTCAGTTGATTCCAGTAGCACAATTCATCCTGTCTTAAGGATCACATCACATAGAAATGATTCAGTTTGACCACATATGCAAATCTACAAAGCAAAGCCAAATTAACAGCTCAAAGTAGGTTTTCTTCAAGGTTTTGTTTTGAATTTGGAATTCGAAAAGCAGGAACTGTGTTATGATTAATAACAGGGGCGCAGACAAGCATGCATTGTTCATTTCTAGACATATGGCTCTGTCTTGAAGAGTAGGTGTACCTTTGAGGAAAAACTTGGGACTGAAAATAAATCAGGAATAATGCGACTATATAACAGCCAGTCAACATTTTTTGGAATGGGTACTTGAGAAAATAAAATCTGCTGGCTTCTATTTCTTAACTTACCACTTCTCTGTTACACATCAATATTCCAGGACAGAAATATTTGTTTTGTCTGTTTTCTGTGCACAGCAATGAAGTCAAGCTTTTTCTACTGTTTCACTCACTCTAAGCTGCTCTGGATAACTTAGGCCAAGAGTACATGCCAAACACCCCAAAAACGTAGATTTGGAAACAAATTATTATAGAAACATATAAACTAACATGCATGTGAGCACATAGACACACACTCAAATCCACACACGTGAAGTTAAACGCTTATTTTTATTCCTCAGGCGCTCATCCTTCTTTGCATGAGTGCATCACCCAGCACACCGACAGAGCATCCCAGTATGTGTGTGCGAGTGTGTGTGTGTGAGGCGCTGACGATCAGAGAATAACGTTACCCCTTAGGGGTCGCACCTCTCTCTACTCCCGCCCTCCTCTCTTATCCCTCCTCTCTACTCTGTGCCTGCAGGGATTTCCCTTTTCAGTTCAGGAGAGATGTCAGACCTGTTCCACCATCCCTCACACAGAGGCTGGACTCTGCCCTCCATTCACCCAACATCTGTAAAATTCCACCAATCAGCCTCATTTCAAGATATCAGGTCCAAGCAGGGTCTAACAGGGCCACAGCTGAAGAAAAATGTCTCTGACTTAACATCAAACACAATATCTGTTTGATGAACCAGTTCTTTTTATTTCTTCTTTCCTGTCCATCCTCTGCAGTTACACAACCCTGTTTGAACATCATAACTTTTGCCACATCTTCATTCTGTCACCAGAAACAGCACAAAGAATAAGAACTTCCTTCTTCAAATTAAAACAGGACACAGAGGAACAATCTTTTAAAGGAGCAATCACACTGCCTTCTTAGACTTAAGAGCAGCTGTTCGCATGTTGAAAGCCATAGTTTTGCTTTTATACCCCTTTTAACATAAATACCCCAAATTAATCCAAAACAGTACAAGGCCTGGGAGACTTTGGCCCACTGAGGCATCATTAAGGCTCATCGTTTGCATTTTTGTAAACCTGGACTTAATGTTCCCTCTAGAGCTAAGATGATTAGTTGATTAATCGATTAGTCAGAAAAATATAATACAACTATTTTGTTTCAGTAATTTTCCAAGCAAAAAAAGTGAAAAAAATCTACATATTCTAAGGTTCCAGCTTCTCAAATGACAGGATGTGCCAGTTATCTCTGACATGTATAATAGTAAACTGAATATCTTTGGACAAAACAAGACAGTCGAAGACATCACCTTGGATTATCCAAAGTTGTGATTACAATTTTAAATCTTTTGACATTTGATAAACTAACAGGAAAAAAAATAATCATAATCACGGTCCTCACACATACAAAAAGTGCAAATTCAAGCATCACCATTGTTCTAAAAGAAATATAATTCATTCTCAAGCAGCGTGAACATAAATTTTAAATTATATTGTGTCTTTGATTTCAGAAAATCTGCTTTGAGAATCAACGCAACATATAACACAACTATAAACACAGAGGGTCTGATATATTTCAGACCAAATCTTGCATATTTACTAGATTTTAACCCAAAGTATCATATAGGAGTATGGTATAGGCTCAATTATAGCAGAATAGAGATGATAATATTCAGAAAGTAAACAACATTTACATAATTACAAGAAAGACAGAAGGAAGAAAGAGAGAGCAAGAGACAGAAGAGAAAAAAGCTCCACAACAGGGGTTGAAAGAAGCTAAACCAAGAAGGTCTTCCCTACCTCCTTCACATATTAGAATATTAATATTAATGAGACTTCCTGTTTTTCCCCCCTCTGTTTTTTTCCCCTTAGACGATTTGAACATGAAAAACTTAAAAAGCGCAAATTCCAGGAGTTGCGTATCACAGTTTGACCCGGAGCCACACAGCAGACACCAACCATGACAGACTCGCTGTTCAAAGCAAGCGGGAGCTGCTTTCATCAGGGGATCCTGGTGTTTTTTTACAGTGTGACACCACCAGCCCATGACATCTGCCTTTTTCTAAAATCAGAACTTCAAGATGTGCTTTCTGCTTATGCGTTGTTTTTAGGTGGGCTTCACAACCAAGGCCCAGCGTCATGCAGGCTTTTGCTTCTATGCTGCTTGCTGACTGCTGTTTACAGCCAAGCCCCGCAGTGTGGCACAATGTTAAATATTCACTGTTAAACTGTCAAGCCAGAACTGGTTGGGAACCCGGCCAGGCATTCACAGTACAGTAGCGTTGGGTTCTCCCCCTCTTCAAATGCGACCCAGAGAAATCAATCACTCTTCCTCCAGCCAATCCAGAATCAGACCAGCCTACTTCCCTCCTCCTGCTACACACCCACTTCCTGAAGTGCCTGGTCTCCTGAGGACCCCTTTATTAAGCCCTTTCTCCTCCATTTATACTTTAAGTATATTTTCTTTATCATAAATATATATACACATAAATACATTAACATACATATCGTTGGCACTTAAAAGACACCTCTGCTCTAGGCCTGAGTAAGCCTCTGCCGACTCCTGATGCCTGCCTTCAGACATCTGTAAAATATTTTTATTCGGTGCCCCAATACCGCACTGGCAAAGGTCTCTCATCCTTGGCTTGGCAGGACTTCTGACAGAGCCAGCCGGCAGCGCCATACAGGCCTAACCCCTGCTGCTGCAGCTTCCTGCTGCTCTGAGGGAGTCAGGCTGCCTGCCTCCCAGTGACAGTGGGCCAGGCTGGGCTGGGAAGAGGAGGCTGAGGGGAGGCCCTGGGGAGAGAGGACCCCCTGGAGAGGAGAGCAGAGGCAAGAATGGGGGGCATACTGAGAGTCACAGAGGCTGGGGGGTGGGAGGATGCAATAGGAGGTGGCGAAAACTAAATAAGGAAGAGGATGGCCGGAGACCAGAAGTAGAGGTAAGGGTCTGAGACAAGAGGCAGTGATACAGGAAGAGGAGCAGACATAGGTGGCGTGGAAATGGAAAGGGAGTAACACAAAAAGGGCTCGAGGACAAGTTAGGCAGCAGGAGCTGAGGGGAGCCTCTCATTATGACTCCTCTCCCTCCTTCGTGCCCCCAGGCCTTGACCACAACCTCAAAGCCCCAGGCCAAACCAAGGGACCAGGGAGACCATGGAGGACTGCTGTGAGTCAGGGTACAAACACAGAAAGAGGAGGGGAGGGGGGAGGAGAAATATATCCGCAGCACCCAAACAAGGCAGCAGGAAACAAAGAGACTGAAAACAGAAAAGAATATGGATTTCAAAATTAAGGTTTGTCCTGTAGTGCAGAAGTCATAGAGGTGTAAGAATTTTACAGACCAATCTGGTATTTATTTCTTCAACATAATACAGCTACACAGATAATTCATGAAGTGGATCTCTATTAAAATTACATATTTAACAGCTGAAGAGCACAGCATTTAGGAAATACAGCCTGTATCACAATCTTCTCTTGAACAGTCTACCGTGACATTTTGTTTAATATCAGTGGTGAGGAGAGTGTTGATGTGGAACTGTGGAAGTTATGGTGGAAAGGATCTGAGCAAAAATAATGTGCTCTAACGTCATTTTCAAGTAACAGCAGCACTTGCATACCTGGCATACGTGGTGCAATGACAATGCGAATACTATTAACTGAAACTGCTGCTTGTGCAGTTTAGCAGTGCAATAATGTGCATTTCTCAAAGAAACCAGCGTAAAACTGCGAGGTATTAGCAGCTGGTATACCCAAAGTACAATGGGTTACAATAAATAAAGAATCTGGCTTTACAAACCTGATGCAGATAATTTTTTTAAATGCCTTAATTAACCCTGATCCTGATCTTGCATCAACTCATGACGTCACTGGGAGAGAAAAAAAAGTGTGAGAGAGACAGTGAAATGTCCCTGGCTTTTCATGCTAAAAAAGGGGGAGGGTAAAACAGACAGTCTGTCAAAACAAGATGCTCTCATATAAATTTGCTCTCTTCTGCAGCAAATCCCGTGTGAAACATTAACGCTCATTTGTGGTGAGGCTGGAACAAACGCCCATAGCACAGTCAGCAAGCAACACAAAAAAACTCTCCCTCTCTCATTCTGTTCATGAGTGCAAATTCATTCTGCTTTTGTCTCATCTCATGACAAATGCATACTGTCACTGTCACTGATGTGGTGTTTACAGTGGCATATAGCATCTTGTAATTATTCTGTGAAAGTGAATTTGTATCCTGAGGGAGTTGTATTTTTGCGTGTGGATAATCAAAAGCGATAGAGAGGGAGAGGGGACGATTGGAGAGTGATCTCCAATAGAAAAGGGAAGATACTGCTCGAGAGGCATCTCTCCAACGCAGTTCACAACATGCCAAAAGGACTTTGGTAGCTTTGTTTAGATGGCGACAAACCGCAGTTTATTCCTCTACACTGAAGGTAAAGAGATATATTTACAGTATAATGCATGTGCAGGTTGTCCACAAATTGTCTAACTAAGTGGCTCTTTATGTAGGCTAACTCTCAAATAAAAGATGCAATTACCAAACTGTGCAAAATGAGAAGAGTTAGCATATTTTAACAAATAATTATATATTAGATAGATACTTTATTAATCCGCACGGGAAATTCACATATTACACAGCTAATTCAGTCAAATCAGTATATCCAAATAATGCAGACAGCAAGCAGCATCCTATTTCTGTTAATATATCAAAATTAATGAAATATCTTCTCATTCTCTGTGTAGATTAACAACATAATTTCTAAGCAGACCTTGTTTTAACCTTTCCGGGGTGCACTGGAAGGAGGCAGGTATAATGAAGCTATTTATTTTTTGGTCTTTGTTTAATCGTCTTTTTTCCTGCTTAAAGGCTCTTTTCTTATAAGTGGGAAAAAATGCCTTTAATGTTATTGCTTTAATTAATCCATTATTTTAATAGGTTCATAACTCCGTACATATAAATAGACTTGTTTCATATAGAGCAGGGTTTCAAAGTAAAGAAGACCCACGATTGTGGTGGTGGGGAGTATGAATAAAACCTTTTTCAGACACCCTTTTCAGGGAAATAAACCACTGATATTGTGTGGTGTGGTCATGGCATAAGCTGACCAAGGGGCACTGAAAGCGTTTCATAAACTTTAAGTGGGGTCCTAGGTCAGTAATTCTTGTGTTTGCATGTCTTTGTAGTCTGGTTCTCCCCCAGAGCACTATAGGGCCCGATGAGAAAAGGCATCGTTGCCACAGTGAAATTGAGAACTTTCACGTGACATGGGAAGCCGCGAGGCATCCTCTAAGGATATTTGAATGCTTGAAACATCAGTGACCCTTCATAAGATAGAAGGGAGATGGATATGAAAAATATTGACAGGCTGGCTGTTTGAAGTGTAAGCTGCTCAGGCAGCCCACTCGTACCAAAGACCTTACTCTAAACCCTAACCAAACTGAGCTTGGAAGGGAAAGACTCAATTCTAAATTCTTCTGGGGAAGGCATCTAGCTTGCATTTTCTTTCTTTTATATTTTCTTGCTTTTTATCATCTGATAATGCAACAAATAATTGCAAAAGCCAGAGCACATAAGTAGCCTATATCCTGAGCTGTGATCTGCTACCTTTGCCAGCATCATTTCTGTACAATGCTTGGCCAAGGTCTTTGACATCATGCAAAAGACAGTGTTTAATGTAGCTCAAAAATCGCCTAAGGAAGCATCTTCCTTCAAATATGCTTTGTGAAAGAAAAAAAAAGAGCTAGCATTTTTTGTTCTTTGTGAAAACCCAAAGGCAAGATGACTGTTACAGTGGTCAGATGACAAATGTCTCATCTGATCTTTAATCCAGTAGAGGGGCCAGCTCCAGGGCTAAAACAGGAAACTCTCACAGGATTGAGCGATTTGGTAAATTCCACTACGCTAAATCACTGCAGTGGGTGAAGCAGATTTCTCCACAGCAATGAATAGCATTTTAGGTGTCTGTCTGAATGCCTTAGCGGTAGAAAGCCATTAAAACTTCACTGATGGAGAAGATATGTGCTGTATGGCCTTAGTCAATATTTATGCATCTGAACCCAGGCTACAGCAGAGACAGGGCAAAGCCTGGTGAATATCTGTGCTTCCAAGAAGACCAGCTTCTTCTAATGGTACCATCAGTGCCTCTTCCAATAATCAACTAAAATGATTGGTGAAGGGGAAAAGTCAAATACGATGAAGTCCGATGTCCATTTCTCTTTCTATGTGCTTCTATTTTCAGGAGTTGTCATTCAATCAGACTAAACACTGCTGATCACCACAGCTATCACAGCTTTCTAGTCTGGCTACCCTTATTAAATCCAAACACTAGAACAAGGCTAAATCGTTAAGTTTTGCCAAAGCCTGTCAAAAGTAATCCACCTGTCATCAGCTGAAATTCAAAGCAGGAATATACTGGCAGAAATCCCTCACCATAAAGACTGACACAAACATTTGGCAGCGGTTTGCTGATCATCCGGTTCATGACACATTCCTTGATAGTCGACTTCACAGAGCCAGCCGGTGTTCATCTCCATCACCTGATGATGCTGGCACACTCAAGCCTGTTGTCTTTGATGATGATCGAATGTGGCAACAGAGGAGTGAGTAATAATTGGGTCAACAAGGTATGTCAGTTCCCACTAACTCGCATCTGAATCATCTCTCTGCAGCGTAGCCAAAT
Organism: Lates japonicus; assembly: GCA_033238685.1. Taxonomy (NCBI): domain Eukaryota; kingdom Metazoa; phylum Chordata; class Actinopteri; family Centropomidae; genus Lates; species Lates japonicus. The sequence continues at coordinate 6,485,068 of BRZM01003569.1, forward strand.
GTGATAGTGTGACGCCTGAAATATTTGGCTGTGATAGGCAGTGACAGCAACATGGCAAGAGATACTGTTTTCAACCTTTGTGTGACCCCAAAAATGTTTAGGCCAGGAAGAGGTGGGGCACTGCCTAAATACCTGTGTGGTTCATTCCTGAGTTGTTTGGTTTTTTGCTTGTAGTGCCTCTAGGCTGTATTTCCTCCTTGTTTTGTACAATTATTATTACTGTTGCTGTGAGTGAGACAATACAAAACTGCACATCAAATCCGAACAGAACTGTGAATGCAATCAGTATGTCAGGGTTTTGCAATGACGTTCTGACTCACAAAAAGAAATGCACTAGGTCACAAGAAAAACTCTCCTCCAAAGACGACTTCTAGATTTATTTTTCATTCAAATAAACCGTCTCTTTACAACTACCAGTAGTTCTCCTCCAAATAAACCCTGCCTTCCAGGCTATAACTCTTATTGTGTTTAACAGCTGGAAGCAGCACATGGGCCAAGTCTTTTTTCCACACAGAGACATATCAGAATACAGGACACATTTAAACTGTATGGCTGAGAAAAGCATATGGCAAAGAAACGTTTGTTTGGTAGTAAACACGGTCTGGTCTAAGAGTTTAGAAGAAACACAGAACTGGCCTTATGTTCACATCTTCATACAAGAGCATGTTTTTATGTATTTGTGAACTACTTTGGTTTTAGCCTGTAATACTACATATTCCCACATCTATGATGGTTGGAGCTAAAATGAGAAAAACCAAGATAGTTAAAAGTAGAAATCATATCTTTACATTTCAACCTTTTAAACTTTTTTTGACAAATTCTTTAATTTTTATTTATTTTTATTCATTATTTATCCACACAGAGAGCAGGTGTAAATCAACAAGTAATCCCTGTCAATAACATAAGATATAAATATACTGTGGCGTGTTGAGTTTGTAGATGCAGATACAACATTCAGTTTATCAATCCAGACACACATAGAAGTGCCTTAGTAGCCACATGGTTACAATTATAACGTCCATAGCCTGATACTGGCTGGGAACCTGTGTGGCATGTCATGTAAATTTCCCACAAGTGGGATAAATAAAGTATATCTTATCTTATCTTATGTCTCATTGTTATCATTGTTTCATGTCTGCCTCTTCACTACCAACTGTCCGGTAAAGATGATAAATAATAATAATATAGATGCACATGAAAGTTGTCCACTTATCAAGTTCATGGACTTGGCAACTCGCACTTTCCCTGAATAAAACAGACAAGTATTAAACATGTCCAACCACCTGTTGGACCTGCCGATTGTAATCATTTGAGTATGTCACACTGTTTAGCTCTTTAGTGTGTTCCTCTAAAATGACTGGAACATATGACAGTAAATCACACCTAGGTAAGCCAAAGTAAAGTAAGCATGTTGGGTTGAATGAATGTTGACTGTTACAGATAAATCACTGTGGAGAAATTTTACTACATCTATTTGTAAAACTACTACAAACCACACACACACAAACACACATATTCCTTCACTGAATCAAACAGACGTAAACAAACAATACAAACTGCTATTTACTTAAAGAGTAAAGAGACGTGTTCTGAAATCTCATCTTGGGGCAAACGTACAAATGCTAGTAATAGTGCATTTAAGCGAAGTGCAACATCATTGCAACACCGTGGCATGACACCAATAATGGCTGCTTTATGTGGCTACTGTCTTGTTTCCACTACAGGTTTAGTAACATGGCTTTGCTGTGATGCGTAGAAAGCTGCGTTAGGGAAAAAGTTGTTCTTTCCTATAATCTTAACGTTACAGTGTCATAATTAACTTTAACTGACGGTTTCGACTGTGCAATTTTAAATGTAGTGAAAGTTAGCGAATTTGATTGTAGCTAACAGGCTAAGCTAGCTAGCGAACTTCGTAGAAACTTTTTTTGAAGTGAGTGCCAAGCTCCTGTATACACAACAATAGCTTGACTTCTAGACTACACCGGAAGTAAAATTATGGGGGTTGACAGTTTCAAAGAGGTTCATTAGCTGTTATTTCTGTTTCATAAGTTCAGTGTCAGCTAACGCTGTCTCAGTTCTTACCAGGAAGTGGGACTCTGTTGCTAAGCTGTTCCTTCTTCACGCTGAGAGTTTCTTCTGATGGTTATGGCGGTTGTCTTTGTTTTGACTTTCCCTTTCTTTGCAAGGTCGCTCCAAAAAGTCGACTCTGCGGGCCTCTCTTCCTGCGTGGCACTGCTGAGCCTGAGCGCTGCAAACTTTATTGCGGGAGATAGAGCCTGTGCTGTAGAGCCAGTGGGGATGAGTACGTGTTTTCAGACAGACTCTCCAGTAGGCCTCCCCCCTCCCACCTTCATCACCACACTCCTGACCCGTGTGCCAGTAATGTAAACAACGCAGCATTCCCGGAGTGCAGGGGAGGGGCAAGTGTCAAAGAGTGGAGGGAAGCGGTCGTGCCGCAGATCAACAGAAACTCAAGCTGAGCCTGGCTCGCGCCGTCTCATTTCCAGTTAAACGTGTGAAATTTTCCACGATGTTTACAGAGAGAAGGGTATGATGAGTGTAAAAATTCATTCTTGACTCAGGATATAGCTCACAACTATATTACTCAAGGTTCACTTACTAGCTTTTTTTCCCCAAAGCTTTCAGCTGCATCTCACAGCCAGTGCAGTGCTGTGGTTGTTATTAAGCTAGTGCATAATATCACAATATTTTGTTGACCAGTGGTTGAACACACATTGAAATACTTTACTTGAGCAAAAGCAGAAATACCTAAAAGTTAAAACAAGAACCCCCAAGTTAAAACCCTGCATTTAAAATATAGGCCTTCAATAGTATTAGCAGCAAAATGTAGGGTACTGCAGTGAGCACAGAGCCAGCTACCAAGCAGTACTCCAATACTAGAATATTACTACATGACACCAAGTTTTCTGTGTGTCAATTGGTTAAAGGTAATTTAATTAACTAGTTTGTTTAGAAATATGCACCATATGAGGACACTACAAACTATTTCTACAATATACGGTCATACGATGATGGGTCATATATCAGGGCGCAGTAGACATTGTATTTCAATAATCCAGCCTTGTATTTTATTATGGTCACAAATATATTAGCATTTTACCCATTGCAACTCTTGAACTGAACCAACTTTTCTGTATTTGAAGATAAAAATTCAAGTACAGAGGATAGTATTTTAACAAACCAGTCTTGATAAAGAGGTCCACTTAAACTTCGCTATATTTTAACTATCTCACAGTCTTCATCAGCACATAGAGTTTGTGCCAACTCAGAAAAGTCAAATACTAAACATAGTGTTTGGTTGTTTAATCTGTTAGAGTGCATCATATTTTGTGAGTTGACCATGTGTTTTATGTATAAAATCGTCTGATCTTCAAAGCAAAAAAAAAAAAAAATGCAAAAAGTAAAAAAGTACAACATTTCTCTCTGAATTGTAGCAGAGTAGAAATATAAATAAGCATTTAATTGAGATATTTTATAAAAACATGTCTACTTTATCTACAAATTTAACTTAAGTGCAGTACAGTAAATGGACTTTAATACTTTCAGCCACTGTGGGTGACACACACCTAAGTTGCGACAAAACAGTCAGACTGGTTATTCTAACTTTTTCAGAATATACATGATGGTTCGTTGAGGGTGTGTAAGTGTGTGTGAGCGTGCATGTGTGCAATAGAGAGACAGAGGCAGCGAGCAATGGATTCTCCTGAACACAGAGTCATACATAAGCACACATCGGCACAAAGTCTCACTCGCTATTATCCCACATATATGCATGCAGAATACCCACACATCCCATGACACACATGCGCGGTCTGTAATTGGGAATATCATGAGAATTTATTGTCAAAAATGGTATTGCAGATTGACTCGCATGGACAGCGAGAGCATCTGGAATTGATCAGCTTACTTTGCTTTGATAAAAGCTTCAGTGCTGATTTCAGACTGACAATTCAAACGCTGCTGATACACAAGAAACACATCTGTCTTCTTCCCATCCCCATTGTTAATAATCAACAAGTTAGGTAGGTTTGTGTTTTTTCTCCCTACTTCAATAGCCTTTTTTGTTAACCTCACCGTATGGAAAGGGAGATGCCTGGAGTGTAAGTTCTCCCCTTTTTCTTCAACGGTGAAGATTAAAAGCGTCTCACAGAAATCTGTCAATTCTGTATGTGAATAATGCTGTGTGGAATTTAATGGCATGAGTTATATTGGGTTTTCCTCTACACCCACATTTTCTTTCAATAAGATCAATGGCGCTCAGTGACAGATAGGGACGGTCTTTTGTATCTTCAAATTTCAGGTTTCTGAGGGAATAATTAGATGGATGGATGAAAAGTAATGCATCAGTCTGTGAGGGGAGCTGCACCCAGAGATCCTCTAGTTCAACACACATGCCTCCACGTCTGTTTGGTAGAAAACTGTTTAATAATCGCGTTGAATTTCCATTGTTCTAAAAGTGGCTCTCTGCACTGATCTGGTGCTTTAAACCAATAGCAAAGTTTTTCTGTTCTTTTTTGCTGATATTGTTGTTAACAGAAGGTTGCAGTTTGGGGATATTTTGGGTATATTTGGGGATATTTTTTTTAGCATGAAGAGAGTACTGTCATCTATTTCACTCTCTTCCTCCCTTAAAACTTTCTGGTGTCGCTCGAAGGTAACTAGAATTCAAGGTTCTTCCTCCAGGTGAACTGAGGGAGGCTGACTTGCTAGATTTACAAAGATGCTTTGGACATTTTACTGCAAACGTGACGTTTGACTCTGATGCATTACAACAAATTTTTGCTCATATTTCAGGCCTTTTTGTTGAATGAAATTGCCCACCAATATTGAGTTTAAAAGAAGCTGGCCACCAATATATGAATATGATCATTAGGAGAGAACGTCTGGAAGCACTTCAGGCAAAAATTGATCTTTTATTAAGACGAGAAAAAAGCTCATTTCAGATCATTTGTAAAAGTATCTAAATTGTGAATGAGAACTGTCGATAGACTTAGAACACGTGCACACTAGTTCAGTTTTTGTTTTCTTCAACGTACACATTTCAGTGCAATTCTACCTGGGTTTTTCGTTGCTAAATATTCAAATTTTTTGCACCCAGAGGCTGAACGCACATTTTAAACGCGTAAAAAGGGAAAAATGTTGATGTTTTCACTCATGTCTTTTTTATTTTCCTCTGTGTTGTTGATCTGGCTCAGGGGTTAGGTACGACTGCAGTGTGGTAGAGACAGAAGCTACAGTCAAAGCTCCTGTGATCGGGTGCAGACTTCATAGAGACCAGCAGATGGAGGGGAGAGGAGCTGCGTGCATCCTGAAGGTTTAGCAAGAACTGAGAGGTTACACTCCACCAGTACAAAGATGACCTGTCACACACTGAAACATACGCATCAGTGCAGACGAGCTCTGTTTATGTACCTCTGAGCACAGCTATCAGAGGAAGAAAGGGATTACAGATGGAAATATGTGAAATGTTGTCTCTCTCTTCATATACCCAGGCGAAATTGGAGGCAGCAAGCATGTGATGCCTTGCATTTCCATTTTATTCGCTAATTAATGTTGTTTTGTCTTCAAAGCGCAATTGCAACCCATAGTTATCAGCCTTGATCGCAGCATTTTCAAGGTTGTCTAGATGTGAGCCGTCACATAACAAATACGTGTAAATATAGAATAACAGCACAACAGAGAAATAAAGGATTTATGGCATGTGGAGAGCACCACGCAAATGAGGCACAGGAGAGATAGTCTATGATAATGTGAAGGACAAAACTGGCATATTTTTTCTGCCTAGATCACTCTATAAAAATCTATTTTTCAGTGGCTGCTTTTGTGTGTATGTATACTTGTGTTTTTGGTAGTAGATGTGTGTGTGTGTGTGTGTGTGTGTGTGGACCTGCATGTGCACAAATGTATTTGTTAGCGTAGTCCTTCTCTTGGCAAACACCCAGCACTGTGGATCTCTCCACCTGCTCGGCAGGCCTCAGTCTCACACACACTCACACATGCACAGCGAATATACACACACACACACACACACACATACATACACACAGCAGCTGAGCTGTGTCTCATTCACATCATCGCCCCTCTGACATCCGCCTATGTGTGTGTGTGTGTGTGTGTGTGTCATGATGCTATGTATATTTGTGTTAGCAGGGTGGTTGTGTGTGAGGTGAGGTTAAATAGGTGCCTATGGCCAGAGGATGGAACTGAGGTGGAACAGGCAGAGATATCACACACACACACACACACACCAAAGCAGTGACAATAGAAACAACACTATCAGAGACATATGAGAAGCTGCAGGTGTGGCCCATGCCTCAGTGATCATTCCATACTTTGCGCTGTGACCCATTCGCCTGTCACTGTGTGTGTATAATGTGCGTAATATATGTGTGGCGTGTATGTGTGTGTGTGTGTCCTTGCAGAGTCACACTTTGCTGGGTTGCTGATCGCTCAGGGGAACTCATTCTCCATTTAGTTGTCCAAGGTAGTGTGAATTACAGGTGTTGCCAACCACAGTTGATATAACTTTGTTCTGTGACATCTTGAAATAACCGCACACTTGTTGCTTCGCTTTTGAATTCAGTTCACCGTCTACAACCTCCCGCATGTTGAGAATAACTGATACTCACAGTGTCGGACAGCCCCGGTTGACTGTTTTGCTGATTTGGTTTCTGGTTGTCAGCGTTGCAAAATCTGATGTCAACATGATTAATGAACACCAAGTTTCCTCTAATATTTTTGTGATGACAGGCGAGTGCAGTTGGTTTCTCATTTGACCTTTATAGGTAACATACTTTTGAGGCAGTCCTGACCAAACAGCAAGCCTCAACTACCAAATGTCACAAGTTTGAACAGAGCATAAAACCCTGACCCTGATAAAGGCGGCATGTATCTGGATCACCTAAAACCTATTTAGATGCATTGACCTCCAGCAAAGGCCTAACCAGTGGAAATTTGTGGTTTGTCTTTGCAGCTAAAATTATGATTCAAGCACTAATCTGGTCTAATCTACTCTACTTTGTCTTCATCTATACATTTGAAGTCCTGAAAACGTCGTCATTACATTTCAGCTGAGCTGTCTTGAATTAAATTCCACACCCACATGTAGCATGTGTCATCTATGAATACAATGAGGTGTATTTTTAGTCACCCGACCAGCACGCACAGGCTGAAATGTTATAGCGCGGTGTCACATACGTCAGGATCACCCAAGCTTTATGAACAAACTGCTCATGTGACAGCAAACATGCAGTGCTGTCTGCATTGTTTTTGTTTTTGCACAGTCATAGTGCACAGAGGCTGTCATTTAACAGGAAGAAGAGGGGGAGAGAGGGGAGGAGGATGTCAGCTGGCAGAGCCCTCCTTTCTTACTTATTGAGTCCTCTGCACAGACAGACAACATTGTGCTATTTATTTTTTACATTAACGCAAGAAAGAGGTTCATCATATTATATTGGTTAGAGATCTTTTGCATGGATGCAGTAGTAACCAGATATATTCAGCTCTCTGTATTTTTTCTCCTGTATGTGTTTCATTCTTCTTATATCCTTGGAAATACTGGAACAGGGTGAAGCAATCCTGGCAAGACAGGCGTTGATAGGGCATTGCTCCACATAAATACACACATACATGCACATACTAATGTTGCGATAGGATGCATTCAGTCCCTAGCAGCCCAGCAAAACCCTAGAAATTCTTGTCAACGCGGGGCTGTGACGTTGTCCAGAATTTTCCATCCAGCAACTCAAAAAGAAAAAAAACGGGGCTAGCTGTGTTTGTTTGTGTTCTTCTCAGCCCTGCTTCCTGTTGCTCTGTGGTGTCAACCGCCCACCGTCCTCCCCGTCAGACCGGGAACACGGCTACTGCTGCTGCTGCTGCCACGAGTGCACAGGCGCCCCAGCATTTGAGAGTTTCCACTCTTGGATGACTGAAGTGTTTACTGTTTCCCACATTGTTGAAATTCAACACCAGCCTGTTTACTGGTCCCCATGTGGCTTTAGTCTCTCTCTCTTTCTCTACTACCCTCCTCTTTTCTTTTTCTCTTTTTCTCTTTCCAAACACACCTTCTTACATCACATACATAACATTCATACTAAGTAATGAAAATCCTGTTCTTGCTTATATAACAGTTTGTATATAACATTCTCCAACCATTTGCCATTTTAGATATGACTCAAACCAAACTGGTGAATAAAATGTTGCTAAATATTTTTTGTTTTTTTTTTTTTCTTTTATTTCAAAACAGTTATGTGTGAAAATGTGACCCACCTTCTAGAACTGAAAAGATTTGAAATAGTGAAAATGCCAGAGGCCAGCGTTTAGGAATGTTATGACATGCACTAGGATATACTGCTTTACAAATATCACAATAGCCAGGGTGAGAAGCCAATAACGTTTTTACCCTCTACATTCGCTGGTGTCAAGAACAAATAAGCTTGGAAGCATGTCCATGTCCTCACAATGACATTTGTTTTGGGTTCCTCCACCCCAACTGCGGTACTATATGGGCATGGGATATCATTTCTTATGCTTTTTATTTTTCAAGCTGACAATGAATCATACAGTGAATCAAAGAAATAATATACATCATAAAGGAAAATGTTAACAAGATGATAGAGGCGCATGCAAAATGAAATCTCTTCTTTATCCGCTTTGTTATGTTTTGTTTTTTTTCACTTCCTTCCCTCAGTACAGCCAGATGGCAGCTCAGCTCTGCAGTCCCCTTCGCCCTCATCATTTATTGGGCATCCTGCTGCCGAGGTTTCAAGGCCATGTGTTTCATCATGTATTTTATCGGTAACATCCATATTACCGTCTCTGTGTTCACTGTTGTCATGTTGGATGCCTGTTGTCTTTTAATCACATCCTGTGCCTTCCTTTGAGGTTTTTTTTACTATGTTACAATACATTTTATTATCATTTTTGTGCATTTTCCATTTCAATACAAAGATTTTTTTTTCACATTGATATCATAAATTTCATACATTGTGGTCTCCTCGTTGATGGATTCAAACATTCAGGATAGCTTTGTTTGCTTTAAAAGAAAAATCATCCTGTTGTACATTTTGCAACTGAAACAGGTTTTATGTTGGTTGTTTATTTGTTCTCAATTTGCTATCATCTTATCCTAATATTGTCTTTGTCTTCAATGGTGAGGAATTCCCATCAAAGTTTTCCCCTTCTGTTAATACTTTAGGGAATTTTCAAACGTCGGGATGTATGGCTGTAATGCCCCAAGATTTGTTCTCCCTGAAAGAAATGATAGAGTAAGAATATATTAACTACAGAGCAACCTGGCTTTACGGGGTCTGCATTTACTCTTACTTCATTTTAGGTTTACCAATAAGTTATGCATAAATATATACTATATATGTATATAGCTATATATCAATATATGCTTTGCAGCATTCCTTTGATCTAAATTTTAAAGCCATGTTCATGCATTAAAAAGCAATTTCATATTTTTGACTGCAGGGTTTAGATGCAAATCCATGGGGCATTACGTTAAAAACCATAAAATCATAAAATAGGAAATAGAAGTAGTGGGAAGCAAAATAGGGACGTTTAACTGGTCATTAATGTAGATGCTTTCTCATTTGTTGATGTGATAAGCGAAAAATTGTTTTCAAGAAGGAACACAAAAAATGGCAAGTGTAATGAAAAATAAAACCCATTTTAAAGCAAAAGTATTTTATTCACACAAATTTAATAAGATATATAACAACGTTTGGTCCATAAATATTTAAAGGGAAATAGTTTCTCATATTAAAGAAACAGGGAAACATAGGGCAATCTTACGATGAAACACTTACTGTACTCAACTATTAACCGCGAGAATCAATATATAAGGTTCTTGGATTGCAACTATATCGAAAGAGTGCACAAATGCTTTCTATGACATCGCTGCCCTTTTTAACGGATACATAAAAGATCTTCGGAAATAAGATGCAAAACAGTACAAAACTGGTAAGGAGCGTCAAAAGGATGTGAATCAGTTAACAAAGAACATATATCCTGAATTTCTAAAACTTTCTCCCAAGTTATAGCATAGGCACATAGTAGAACTGAGTTAGGCATCTACTTCATTAAGTAGATCTAGGTACGCGTACAATAGAACAAACTGTAACTCACAATGAAATGTATCAACTCCATTGAAAGATTTGCTCTTAACTGCACTCTCTCTCTGTCTTTCAGCCAGAAGAAACATGCTGGTCTGTAATTAGCAGTGTATAAGATTGAAATATAAATATAAAAGAGAACACATGGACAATGATTTCCCACTGGCTGCCTCTTAAAACTCCACCCATCTGAGGTCATTTGAATGTTCTTATCAGCTCGAAACCAAGTCTAGTCACCGGCGTCGCACGACCACTTAATTTCTCACCCCCTCACTCCTTTTCCCTTTTAAAAATCACATTGTTACCTAGGCAACATAATGATAAAACAATAATGCACTTTTCACTGGGCAGTATATTGTCACTGCAATTGAGTTTAGCTGTGGATCTGGATATATTTGCTAGGATTTATCCATTTGACTCTGGTTAATCTATAGGTCAACAAATCTGAAAAAGTGCTCTGTCATGATCAATTACAAGTACATGACTGCTCTCCAATCTTAATTCTCTTGCTGATTTCTAATTATCAAGCAATTTCTATCAATGTGACTGCATTACATGTTGAACAGTTACCATATTGATTGTAGGATTCGTTCCTTTTTTTTTAAAAATCACATTGTGAATCAAGACAAAAAAATGTGTGGTTTAGCATCCTGCTATATAAGCTGTAATGGATTTAAGAATTTGCTTATAATGCAATTTAGATATTCTACATATGGCCTCATGAGATATCCCGATGTCAGTTCCATCAACTCAGTCTGGGGCTGCGACATTCGGAAATAATTCAAAGCCTGTTTCTGGAGTTACCCATATACAGAACATTCTGGTTTATTTTCCCAAATTATTCCAAAACAGAAAAAAAAAAATCTTTAAATCGGATGATGCGAACACAGTGCATACACATACACACAGGTTTCTGAGGGCAAAATATTCATATTATTTTAAAATTTACCAATTAACCATAAATTAGGAAGGGCTCATTTTATCATAATTCAATACAAATGTACAAATCAAGTCAAATCAAGTAAAACTATTTTTCCAGACAAGCTTCAAGTTTAGTTCTTTTTTTTTTTCAAATAAACCGTGGAATACTTGACAATTTCTAATGCCTTGAACTAATGCTCCTGTCCAAAATCAGTTTCTGCATACCTTAAGTCAACTACGAACCACGGCTGCCATGCGGTTTCAAATACTACATTAAAATGATTTCCTTGTGTTTAATGTAGTACGCTGCTATTCTTGCTCTTGTTGTTCATTTGTGTACACAGTGCAGCACTTTCTGTTCCAAGGAGCTGTCTCTGGTTGATTTAAAGGTGTCACTTAAAAAAATAAAATGTAAATTGAGGAAAGAAAATAAAATTAAAAATAAACAAAAACAAACAAATTAAAAAAAATCAGATAAAATAAAAATCAGTCTGCTAGCTTGTTAGAAAAGGTTTGTCAAGGTAGTTTGCGAAAGACTCCCGAATCATGGCTGTCAAACTAGAGGTGACGGAGGTCACTACAGTGATAGAGGGTTTGTGGGTCTGTTAGTGTGGCCGCGCTGGAGGTCAGGGCCCACTGTCGGATGAGGGTGGAGGGGGGTGAGGTGCCATCAGCCTTATCAACTCCATTCTCCTGTGCTTGGCATTCCTTCTGAATTTGGCTCTTAGTTTTGGAACCAAACCTGCAAACCAATCCCAATGTGACTTTTACTTTTTGTGTTTAAGTAGGATTAATTTTTTAAAAGAATCATTTGTACAGTAGTTTACATATCAAGTTATCACAGCTATCACTGTATCAAGTTGCTCTTGCCTTAAATAAATATATGTATAAATCTTTATATGGCAATTGTCATACATTATTTTGAGCTCAAGGGGCATATAACAATGAACCAGTTAGCTCCTGAACACTGAATACAAAAATGTGGATTTTAATAGCAAATAATAAACAATAATCCTATCCTTTTAAAACTTTTATCTGTGAAGATGAATTACACCTTTTTCCATTCCACAGATATAAAGGACATGTGCACTCTCAGCAACAGTTTTAAACTTAAGTTTCTGCGCTTAAGAACTACTTTTCTCCTTTTCTTTCCCAAAAAAAATAACATTTAAGAATCTTCAGATAAAAACCCCTGGATATACATCTAATGACTAAATGGACCAACCAAAACAAACAAAACCAAAAGATAACTGTTGATAATTTCACAGTGTGAAATGGGAGGGACATGGAGGAGGAGTGGGGTGCAGACACAGATATGGGGTGATCAGGTCAGTAAGAAGAATGGCTGTCTGCTTACCTGTAGAACTCTCTTAGTGAGGCCTGTTTTCTGAGCCAGCTGCTTTAAGTCCTTGGCATCCGGGTTGTGGTTGATGGCAAGTAAGTTCATTGTCCGCAGCTGATGGTGTTTGAAGGAGGTCCGCATGCGTTTGGTCTTCTGTGTCGGAGGGTAGGCCTGCTGGTCCCGGTCCAAGTGATCGGTGTCATTCTCGTTACAGCCTGAGAGGGCAGAGAGCAGAGCACAGGGTTGGCTCATAGTCCAAAAGAACAACAGCTTAAAAATATTCACTTCAGCAAATGATGTAGTTTTTTTTTTTTGTTGTTTTTTTAATATGCCTGTGTCCAAATTAATTTGCTCAGGAATCTTCTTGAGACATCTGACAGAAAGCTAACTTTATATAAAGCAAATCACTTCACTTCTGCGCAGATAATGTTTCTGAATTCAAGAAAATGTTCAATAAAATTATTTACACTAGTGACTAATAAAATGTTTTAGGACTCAATATTAAACCTAATACATGGTGGAGGCCTGAAGAGAAAAAGAGATAGACGGGCTGTCACACTGTAGATGAACTTCAGCAAATAAGTTCATACACGTTATTATATGTCAGCATGGTAAATAATGAGTTTTGTACACTTACATTACATAATCAGAATATGTAGATCAGTAGCGGCAAAACTGATTGACCTAACAAATTTAGCTCTCTACATATGTATGGCCTTTTCTGGAAGTTTAGATGTGTTGTTTTTAATATCAGTATTGTGATTTAAAAAAAAATAAAAAGGAAAAAAAAGTAAAATGATGTATTTTAACCGTACACTGGCACTGAGCTAATTTATTACTGCTGGTGTTTGCAAAGACTAATAGGCCTAATGGGCCTCATTTGTCAATAGCTTACTGTGTAAAATACTTAAAGATGGTGATATGCAAAAAAACGGATGCACTAAATTAAAGCATGCATGGCATCAGTGTTGCTGAAACCTTCATCACAGCATTGAAATAACAATAATAATAATAACCCCTACCTCTATGTGCTCTTGTTTTTTAAATGAGATCCTTATGTAATTTGTCTCTTACCTTAAACACAATTCTTTGTCTAATAAATACTTGAATATGACTGTTCAACATTTGTGATTTCAAGCAAAACAGTAAAAAATACCATTAATGCCAACTGTTGACTGATTTTTGAATTGGTTTAGATTTTTCAGAGAATTTTAATATTAATATTACAAAACAGATGTTGTAAGATCTCATCACTTATTTTTACTGCAGATGCGGAGGAACGCTGTGAAAGAACAGGACTTCTAAATTATATAGCTGTAGTCAAGTTCTTGTCTGCCTGTAACCAGGTATTTTTTCTCTGTGGCTGATAAGGCATCAAATAAATTATATCAACACTTCATCATGAGACACAGTGCAAACAATTTTCCCAAATTAATTATGGGTTAAATTACAAATCAGTTTTGAATAAGCAATTCCACAAAAACTACAGAATTTGTTTAACCTGTGTATATGCTGTGAATTATGTTTTTGTTATAGCAAGAGACTCCTCCTCTTATAAGAACCATTAATATGACAGTCCTTGGACATCTCTGTTCTTCTGTTAGCCTTCACTGGATTGTGTTTCTAGATGTACCACTGAGATTCTATGTAAAACAAGACCAAACTTTACAGAGTGGTGTGGAATACTCAGTAGACCACCTTTCCTGAGTAACAACATGAATGTGCTTGCTAAAGCAAGAAACAAAGCGCAGACAAAACCTCATATTTGTCATTTGTGAGCCTCCTGATCTGTGGAATGATATATTAACATGAACAAGCCCGAGGTGTAATGCTTCAGAGCTTGTATTATAGTACAACAAGGAGAAAAAAAATATTTGGAAAAGAGAATATCAAGACTAAATCTTTTAGCCATTCCTGGTAAGATGGTTTTATTTTTCCATTTTTGCAGTGATTTTTTTTTTTTTTTACTTTTTTTTTTGTCAAGGCTATTTGAAAGTTGTAATGTTCAATTCATCTTATAATTAGAACATTTAATATTTTCGAAAATATGCAAAACAGGAATGTCAGTCCGACAAAAAGCCAATGAGCCTCTTACTAAATAATAATAATATTTTATTCTCTTCTATTTAAATATCCCAAATATAGAAAAATATAATATTCCCAGTGGGGCCTTTAACTGTGTCTGTGGTGTGATAATGAGTTCTGAGACGTCCTCTCCCTCATGTCTTTCTCTGTCACTATAGGATTTTCTTTGTTTGATTTTTATACCTGTTGTGGTTGCAGTACATTTTAACGCTTTGTCGAGGTTGGCTATATTGTCCCATTCAGAAAACCTTGGAACCACAGCGATTATTTTCCCTCTTGGCGAGCCATCCATGAGAACTTTAGGTTACATAATCTCTATTTGGAATTGTGTTTACGAATAACAAACCAAAAGCCCTTTCAACCCGAACGCTGACTGGCACATTGTTGTGTTTTCAGCTCCTGGCCCTGTTCTCCCTGCTGGGGCCCTCTGCCCAGGCATGCTGTGTCCCTGAGAACCGTGCTGACCGCCGCGCGCAGGGGCCAGGGATTCAACGTCACCTCAATTAGCTTGAAAGGAACAATTAACGCACCCAGATTACCCTTATTCCTCCCTATTCACCGGGAACAGAGAGCGGCGCTGACAAACTTTCTCAACCGCACATAATTGGTAAGCGACAACAAAATGGGGACGCCGCAGGGGGTGGTGGTGGTGGAGGGGTCGGGTTATAACACCGGGCGATTCAATTCAAGATTTTAGATTAAATCTACATTTAACAGTAGGTTCAATTTACAGCAGCCATGACTGTTTGTTCTTCCCACAGAGGTCAAACAGCACATAAAACATGATTTTCTGCGATTTTACGCAACAATCCCTAAACTACGTTCCACCCTCTATGCATTTGTTGTGACTTAATTTGTCTTAACTGCAGAGGTCGGTGAGCAGGTTGAGGTCAATTCAGTGTTTCCCCGTGCAACACACCGCGCCACGGTTCGTGCACTGAAAGAACGGTACGTGGCTACAAGACTATACCGCTGCGGAGCTGCGGATCAGTGCTCCAGGGCTCCGGGCGTTCTATATCTGCACAGGCCTACAGGACAGATGTGTTCATTTCAGACATTTAAGGTGGACATACGGCTGCTACAGCTGGGGCATTAGGGGCCACGTCTGGATTAAGGCGAGGTCCTCTGCGTATTGGGAGTTAAAAAATCTAGCCTGCTTTTTTTAGGGATTAAAATGTATCTGTTTATTAAATTATTTACTCTTGGTGATGTGTCTACAACAATCGTTTCTGCTGTTGTTTTTTTAAGTACAATTACCTAAATGAATACGACAAAGTACTTGAGCACCACGTAGATTTTAATCAAGAATACACATTAAACATAATGTAGCAAAGGCTCTAAACAAGGGTCAAAGGACAACCTGGGTCTTTCAGTGAGTTCAAGTGGGAATAATATATGTTTGTATCTTGTTGCCTTAATGTGAGGCCCTGCTCTGAGCAACATGCTGTCTTACCTGTGTTGTAGCTGGGTATATCTATCCCCCATGGCCAGGCTCTTCTCTTGCGCGGCCTTCCCTTCTGTGCCGTGCCGGTGCCGTTGAAGTAAGGTAGGCTGGGCCGCCGCCCCTTGGCTGCCAGCTCGGCAAAGTTGAGCTGAGGGTGGTAGTCCGGGTCCCTGCCAGCGTCTCGGTGGAGCCGGCGGTACACCAGGCTGTCCTTCCTTCCGAAGTGGTCGCCCGTGGTCAGCGTCTTGTTGCAAGTGGTGCACGTAGGCAGCTCAGGTGGTACACGGGTGGCAGCTCGCATCACCATCTCCGGGGGCCCACCGATATCCCGGGAGTGGCAGCGCGCGCACCTCTGAACGGAGAACCTTCTGGAACAGACCGTCGTCAAGACTCCTCATACATAGAGACCAAATGGGACAAACACGGCGACAAGTGCGGGCAAGTTTATCCAAATATGGTGTGCTGTCATGGGCTAAAAGTAGGCTAACTATAAGTTTTGGCACGTATGTTTTTTGTCGTGCGTGTCATTATTAAATGAGTGTATCTACCTGACACGACGTCCCAGTATAGGTCTACTATAACATACCATACGCTGAAGTTACATTCACAGGCTAACAGCCGCATCTGGCCTTCAACTGCGTGACGGTACAATTAGATAGGCCACATTTTGTTTGGTGTAAAAATATTGTATATGTACGTATGAATATTTTCTCTCTTAAATAAGTAACTTTAGTCAGTAAAGAGTCTGTTTGCACCCTAAGTGATAAGAAATATGATTGCTAACCCAGTGCAGCTTATTTAACATTAAGCACAAAAGGCTACATGTAGGCTAAAGGTTGAGCTATTAGACTGGTGAGACCTTCTTACCTTGGCCTAGACATTGTATTTTCTTTTCATGGATTATTTTACCATTAGTGTGCATTATAAATAGCCCATGGCCCATGTATGCTAAAATATGGGATAACATTTGGCTCTCAAAATATCTTTTAAGTAGTCATTTTCGGGCATACTGGGCCACCGTACATGCTGACTAAAACAATTAAGGTAGGTTACTTTAAACGAAAACAACAGAGAAGTATAATGCTGGCCTACTCCTTTGTTTCTGAGAGAGTGACTCATGCATGGAGTTGATGTAGTTTACATTTCACTCAGAGCTGTAGAAACCATCACAACTGAACCACAACCGAGTACAATTTCATATCATAACTTGTTCCCAATTAACACCATGCAGGGCCCCTGGGAGACTGTTGTGATTTTTATTTAGACAAGAATGAGGCCTAATTGGACTAAAAGGCTTCAACGTAATTCCAGGTGAACAGCTACAGCCTGTTGAATCTGAACAGAACAGTGGCTGCTCGATATTTTTGGTAATAATTCTTCATTTAAGAGTTTAAGAGTTTCAAATGCATTTTTTCCCCATAAAGCCAGGAGCATTAACTCGGCCACTGTGTGCATGAGTGGATGATTGTGCGCGCGATACGTAATATTAACGTGAGTTTTTTTTTTTTTTAAGCGTAAAAGGTAAAATCGCGTAAATAATTAACCTTAATTTTTCTTACCTGTAGTAATCCTCTTTGCAATAGATACTTCCATCCTTGGCAAAACACGTTAGCTCCGACTCCAGCGCTAGTTTACATTCACAGCATTTGAGACACCGCAGGTGCCACTGTTTGTCCACGGCCAGGAGGTAGTATCTATCCGAAATCTTGCCGCCACAGCCGGCACACAGAGCTGGCTTCTCCGGGCTCATAGAAGGCATGGTCTGGGTTCAGAGAGAGAGGAGAGAGCTCATGGAAACTGCTTTCCTTCGAGAGACTGACTGAAACATACATAATGCAAAAACAGTAACAACAGGCCTTTAGCAGCTTTCTAGACATGAAATTAAACTTTTAAAAAAATCTATTCAGCAGCCTCGGTGAGGCCTTTTGAAGAGCACTTTAAATACGTTGTTAACAAACGGTAGCTTAATTCTCATAGGCAGCAACTAAAAGATTAAATACTACCTATGGAACATTTCTAAAATTAATTAAATATCGAGGGGAATGAAAGACATTTGTACTGCTACCCTTATGTTTTATCAGTTTAATCTCTCCTTTCTTCATAGACATGAAACTCAAAACAAACAACTATTAAAGTTTTGGTGACAGACTAATATCTAAAATATTGGATATATTCAAAACATGTAAAAAATATATTTTTCTAGTTAAAAGCAAAAAACACAAATTTAAGTATGAGGATGATAATAATAATAATGCAAATAATTCACCTTGTTTTTGTCAAGTTATTTATGGATATATATCCGCCACTAAATTTGTTAAATTTGCAAACAGAAAACAAAACAATTGCTGCTCTGATGTACAATGTTTTTTGTATTTCAAATATATTTAGACAACTGTAATTTTCAGCCAGTTTATGTTATTAATAATTATTTTATACAGATAATTGAGCAGCTGTTGAAATAATAGGGAATTTAAAGTATCCATATGAAATTAACTAGCCATGACAAAAGGATTTTTGCACTAAGATTAAAGATTAACTAAAATATTTTATAATAACAAAGAAATAAGTGAAACCCTCCTCACCAGTCTCCTACTTACCCCCAGAACAGCTGCACATTTTCTTGCACGTTAGCGGCGCCACGGTCGCCGTTTCCGCAGTAACGAAGGATAAAACCGAGTTTTTAACATTAATTTCAAACACAGGTCGACCTGGCTCTTACCGACTCTCTCCCGTTAAGCTGCATGCCCTTCGCCAGGCGCGACTCCGTTTTCGACCTTCTCTCCATCTCCTCCATGATCCCTTGGATGTGATCCCCGGAGATCCCGTGGAAAAGCATGGCTCCCGGTCCTGGACGCAACGTGCAACTGCCTGCCTCTGTCTTGCAGCCCACAACTTCCATATACTGTACTGCAGCGCTGCGCCCCGCTCTCTCAGCGCATCCAAGTGGGCTCTGAGGCTCTGAACGAGGCACACGAAGAAAAAAAAAACAAACAAGCACAACCCCAGAGATTCAGATCACCTTCCTCGCCAGAGTGCAAAGGCAACTGGAAGAAAAGAAAGACGAAGAAAACTACAACATGGGTGGGACAAGGAGGAGTGGTGGTGGTGGTGGCGGTGCACCAGCTTTTTCCTTCTTCCCGTGAATGCCTCTCCTCCAGAAAATATAGTCAAATGATGCGACAAACCGGTGTGGAAGTGGTGGTGGTGGTGGTGGTGGGGAGGGAGGAGGAGGAAACCTGATGTGAACACTCGACAAAAATAATGACACAGAGTTTTTTGTTGTTTCTTTCTGGTGATTTCTCTCTCTCTCTCACTCTTTCTCTCTATCTCTCTCTCTCTCCCGGTTTCCCAGTCAGGGGTTCCTTGGTGCTTGGAGGTCAGGTTGGGACTGCCTGGATTTGAGAACCGTGTCCTATTTGTGAAGGGAGCAAAGCCTGCCCAGTCTGAATAATTTGGTAGGAGGAGTTCCCCTCTCTCCCTCTCTCTCTCTCTCCCTCCTCTCACTCTCTGTCTGTCTCTCTCTCTCCGTTCGCCACTGATTCCTATTCACCAACAAAGAGCTGCTCACTCTTCTCTCAAAATCTCCCGATTCTGGCTGCGCGAAGGACCACTACTTTATGGTATTGACATTTTCATTACTTTTATTCCCCCATTTAGAGGAAAGGATACTGGAGAGTAGTCATAAGTTGCATAAACTGAGATCAACTTAGAGTAAGTCAAGTGTAAATATTTTATTTATTTAACGTGCCTTGAACAAATAATATGCATATAGATTAAAATAAAAGCCTTTGGAGTTTTGCTAAAAAAAAAAGACTCAGAAATAGAGACAAAATTAATAATTATTTTATGACGCGTTATTAAGGAGGGTTTATTAACTTTGATTTTGGGCTTGTGTTTTATTTTGAAATTCCGTTATTAGTGCCTCAGTTTTAGGGATTTAATTCGTTTTTAATCGGGTGTTTGGTTGTCCCAAAATAACATAATAGCTAACTCACTCACTCACACTGCGTGTGTGTGTGTGTGTGTGTGGTATAAATGTATTGTTTGGGGCGGGGCAGTGATCACTGATAGGCTAGAGGGCGGGGACAGATTACATTAAACAATTTGAAAGAAAGAGATTTTTTAAAACAAAATGACTGAGATTTTGGTTAAAAATAAATATAATAAATAAATAAACCATTCTACTCTACATGACAACCTCCTCCCAAATAAGGCAATTACACACATCAGCTTGTTTTGTTTTGTTTTGTGTTTTTGTTTTTCTCCTGAGGATCTTATGATGATGTAGATAGCTGATTTAATTTGAAAAGGCGACAAGCAAACTCCCCCTTTCATATAAATGGAGGTTGGTCTCTTCTATGCACAAAAAACAAACAAAAAAAATCAATTTTCTCTCCATCAAACGCTCATTTGAAACAAGAATTATGCGCTGCCGAGCATTCATTAACACGGCCCTTGTCTTTTCTCTGTCTCTTGAATTAGGCCAAAACCTTGTTTACCTGCAGGAGAGTTGTTTTGATCATAACAGAAACAGCGTGTACATATCTCATTTTATCTTATAGGCTGTGAAGAAGCAGTGATGTGGAGGGGGGAAAAAGACCTCCAGTTGGTGGTCACTACAAGGAAACCATCTCCAGTTATTCCTTTTTTTCAGATGTTCACGTGTTTTGAAAAACGCTACACAGCTTATTGAATGCAATCTACGTTATGCAGGCGGCTGTGAAGCTACAATAAAGATCTGTGTCAGTTTTAAAGGGTGCGAAAACTAAAAATACTAACACAAAAAAAAAAAGCAGACTGAATGGCTTCACCGTCCAAAGTGTGTTAATATATATATATATATATATATATATATATAAATATGGTGACAACAAACCAAAACGAGGCAGCTCAAGGTCTGTGTATTTTGACAAACACAACACAGGCCTTTACAGCTGAGATCCGGATAACGAGCTACGGTCTCTGCGAGGTCGATGACTGAATTTATTTTTCTTTTTTTCTCTTCTTGCTATAAAACAATAGATATACACAGGCTGAATCTGTTACTGTGTCTTTGGTCCTATTAAATAGATTTACTGAGGCTCAGAGGGGTTTGCAGGTGTGGATGCTTCATCTCAAGACGTGTTACATTATCATGTGCAATCCCCCACCCCCCTCCTCCTTCCCCCACCACCACCACCCACCACCCCGTGAAGTTGTGTTGGCTTTAATTGGAGGCCCCTTGATAACAGAGCTATAAGACAAGGCTTGAACCCTCCTGGACGGGCTGGACCTGCAGCTGTTCTGAAAAGCAGAACGTTAATTTGCGCTCTGTCAGTGTCTCAGCACCACCACCACCACCAGCAGCAGCAGCAGCAGCAGCAGCCACCATCACCACCACCACCACCAGAGCGGTTAAAAAAGACAGTCAGAAAGGGACAGAAGGAATTCATTTCACCTGGACAAAGACGCCCTGAGAGGAATGATCAGCTCAGCTCTGTGTGATATTTCATCTAACTGCTGGTTGTTTCTCTCTCTCTCTCTCTCTCTCTCTCCCTTCTTCTGCTTCTTCCCCGGGAAATTAAAAAAAGGCGACTTATGATTCAAAAAAACTTTTCTTATTCACGCAGTAGAAAGTGCTATTACAATGTGTGCATGTTCCTGTTGTTTTTATAAAGACATCTATCATACCGTTAATGTCGATAAAGAACTGTGTTTTGACCCGTTGCCTCCAGCAGTGACATTTCATTTGACTGAAGAGGGTTTAACAATGTGTCAGTGAACACCAAGGAGCTGAGGGAATAATGTCGTTTGTGTTGTCGTTTTGTTGCGTTCCTTCCCCTTTTTTTCCTGTATCTAATTAGGATATTACCTGCACAGAAATATATACTAATGACCCGTTTTTTTTTTCATTGTTGGATTATTTTTTTATAGTGTTACATTTAAAGAAACCGAAGCCCATACACGGATCAACACTTTTACAAAAAACTAAAAAAGAAAAAGTGACAATATTTACTTGAATAGGAAATGACACTTCTCTTTTGCAACATTTTCTAAATTAACCCTATTAATTAAAAAAATCCAGTTATGTGTGTCACCTACCTGATTTCATTTCTGGCTTTAAATAAAGTGGAGAAAATGAATCTGGGCGATTCTCTTGTCATTTTTCGTTTAGCTCCTGAGGATGATTTGTCCTCATTTAATATTCGTGGTCTTGTTTGACCAAATTAAGGCTTTTAAAAACACGACATAATAAATAATCGCTTTTTTAAAAAAGCTCTATTTAAACCTTGCTGCTTAAAAAAGAGAGAGAACGAATATAAATAAAATCAGTGTTAACAGCCATGTTTAAAATGGCGAGTAAACCATGGATGTCATAGGGCCACTGGCTTCTGTCATATGAATAAAGAGAATAAAATCTCATATCGCATCCACCCAATACAAACAAAATTACTACTTAAGTCTGTATTTTAAGAAAAACGTTGTTTTATATTTCCCCTGTAGACCACTGTTCAACTTATATGATTTGATACCAAACTCCTATGTTGTAGTAATGTAAACAATTAGGTTTACTGTCAAGCTGAAAAGATTTATTTACAATATTCCGTAGGCTAAATAAATATATAGGTAGAATGAGTTTACCCTCCACCACATCCATGTCTGTCCCGGAGAATATCAAACCATGCCACTGTATTTATCATGCATCAGATCTGTCGCGCATTGCTTCACACGCTCCCCTCTGTCGTTTTTTTTCCCCCCTGTTAAAAAATCCTACCTGTATTCTTTTAATAAAGACGCATAGAAAATGTCTTACCTGAGGCTGTTCTATGTGAGTTCCCTGGTGCAGCGTGCAAGAGGCTGAGGAGCTCCGGACTGTGCGCACTGTTGTGCAGAGGAGACTGTGGAGGAGACGCTGCTGCCGGTAGATGGGGGGCTGTTCCTCGTTTCTGAGCTTACAGTTCTAGTTCGAGCGTCAATTAAAACACAAGACATTTAAATATTCCTCTCCCATATGCAGACAGCCCTCAACACCACCACCACCACCACCACAGCACGCACACACAACGCACAGAAAATGAGAAGCCACGAGCCAATGGCCTACTCAGCATGTAGGTTATAATATATGATGTAAATTAAAGAAAGATAATCTGCAGGAGCTGGAGTCGGTGGTCGCCAAATGATAAACAACTATCATTACATACAACAACATCCAGGAATATTTCAGTTGGATTTTTCCCTTTAAACACAAGGACTTATTACAACTAATGTCTGAATTCAGTTCCTGAAGTTTTATTTTAGCCCTGAAAGACGATCAAAATTATAGGTGAGTTCAGGCACGTATAGTTCTTAAAAATTCAAATCACAAAATGCATCGACACTTATCGTGTATACCTGAGTCCAGACTGTAAGAGATAAAGTCAAATGGGTTCGGTCACAGCAGTCTAATTTCACTAGCTGGAGAGCAGAGGTTCGTGTGAATAAGTGATTAGACAGGTCTATAGTCAAAGTGGATCAATCAGTCTGACAAAGATATGGAGCACAATACCACGAGCCGGTGGGGAAAAAAGGATTTGGCATGAAATCGAAATCATTTTCGAAATAAAAGTCCTGAATTTTACGTATCTTAATCCTGTGGTCTAATATGGGATAATGCACTAAATTCCATAATAGCAAACGAACAATTAAATCATGTCATCAAAAGGGGCACAGATGTAAATAAAATAATTCACAGGTAGTGTTTATTACCACGAGCTGCCTCTGGTCTATTAGCCCCCCACCCCCCCAGGTATACTGAATTAATCCTCCATGAAATATAAAAATAATTTCATTCTTGGGTTCAGATTTCGTTTCCCTCCTGAACTGTGACGTATGTCTCACCTGGAGAATGGAGCTGACAAACTTCATATAAATTCACTGCAGTATGTGTGTGTGTGTGTGTGGAATGGTTCCTGGCTAAACACACACACACACTTGCCCTCATGTTGCAACATATAATGAATAAAGAAATGTTGATGAAAAATTCACCACTGTTTAATAATGTGGAGATTTGAGTAAATATTAATCTAAATCGTGTTTTGAAGATGGTTTGATTGTGGCCTCACCTCTGATGAGACAATATTTTCTCATTTTCAGTGTCACAAAAGGACCAAGATATTCATAATATTAATAATCTTAATGGTATCAGTGCATTGTTTGATCATTATTCACCCGAGAGGCTGAACAATATGACAACAAGCCATTAAATAATCATAAAATTGATAACACAATGTAAAACAGTGTAAAGGGCACGTTGGCTCCACCGGGATTGTATATTTACTGTTAACATGACAAAGGGAGGTCATCCATGAGACAGGATGTCCTAAAGCTGCTCACACTGGCTACTTGCAGAACAACACACTGAGGTATAGGTGGACTGATTTCAATTGACAAGTGAAGAGGATATTGTGTGAGTGAGCACTGGGGCTGGGAGCAAAGGGTGACAATTAATTACACCTCTGTACTGCTTGCATAAATGATCATGTGCCATACTGCTAACAGTCATTTTGCTGTGCTCCTTCCGCCTGGGTTGACATCACAACGTATCTCATCAATAATGCAACGGCACTGAGATCCATTTCACTGTGTACTATAACGCGTACTGTGCACACAGCATTCTCCGAGCATGATACCCAGACAGGCTCCACAGCGTGCTTGGTTCAGCAGTGAAACCACAGATACAGCACCAACCGGGATGCCTGCCTGCCTGCCTGCCTGCCTGCCTGCCTGCCTGCCTGCCTGGCTCCTCTCTCTGCTGTAGGGCATGGTGGTTAGATTACCACACATCCAGGGTTCATCTGGAGTTATCATTTCTGGGTCACCTCAAGTGACACTCAGGCTCGCAGAGGGAGCTCTCAGTCACTCCCAAAGCATGGCCGGATAAAAAAATCATAAAAAAAAAAAAAAAAGGAATGGAGGCGAGAGGAGGCAAGGAGTCGAAAGAGAGACGAAGAGGGAGGAGAGGAAGCAGGAGAAGGAGGAGGAGGAGGCAGGAAGGCTCTCCCAGGATCCACTGTGGTGCAGGGAACCACAGGGTAAACACTGACAGAATGAAGGAGAGGAGTGGGAAGGGAAGGGAAGGGAAAGGAGAGGGAGGCGAGGGGTGGGGGGGTTGAGGAGGAGGAGGAACAGAGGGAGGAGTGGAGCACTGTAAAGCTGTATCCCAGTCACATGTACCCCAGTCACATGAGCCTGGGTGGGTGGGTGAAAGGATGGTGAGACATCCTGGAAATATTTACAAACACACAGTGGACATAGCTTCATAATTATTGGAGGAAAGGAAATATCAAAATGATCAAGCGGGGATGAAATACAGCCACGCTGCCACTTTTTTCACTGCTGATACCCAGAATTAAAACGTCTACCAGTGATTTAGAAAAATTATGATAGACAAGAATAAGCCCATAAATAGATTTTTGAGGCGTCTCGATCGCTGTGCATCCTGTTTTTCATTTCCATTCTTATTTTTCTCTCTCCAGGTCTATTTCTCTCCCTCACTTTTTCCCCTCTCCTCCTCCAACTCCCCGCTTCTTCCACTTTCTCTTTTTCTGCCTCTTCCAACTGACGCCCCCCCCCCCCTTATTTTTACCCCTCTCCACCCCATCCCCCTCCCCTCTTCTCCCTCCCTCTCTCTCTCTCCCCCTCCTTCGATCTCTTCCCTGCTCTGCTCTGCTGGAGCTCAAATCACAACCCCGGTCCCTGGCAGATGGAGGATAGGAGAGAGAAGCTCTTAACTAGCCAGCCTGAGCCTCTGCTCTCTGCACACCAACTGCTGCCTGCCTCCCCTCCCTGCCTCCAGAACAGCTCCAACTGCACACCGCCGCCACCACCTCCACACACACACACACACACACACACACAGACACACACACCCCTCCATCTCCTCTGGGGACAGAGTATCCTCCTGGGGAATGGTGCACGTATTAGTCCATATCTGGCCACACTAGAAAGGACATGGAAACATAATAGATGGATGTTCTTTATCGCTACATAACCTTATGGGGCAAAGCGGCTTTTTGGAGGAGACACACTGGTTTAGGTGATGCTTGTACATGTTGTTATATTGTCAAACAGGCTCCTGCTTCAACTATTCATTGAAGACAGAGAGTCAGAAGGGAACATAATGTGAAATAAGTTAGAGGTTAGATCGAATAAAAGCTAAAAAAAGAGAAGCAATGGCATCACTCGTGTTGTAAGTGCAGACAACAAATCACAGATAGCATCAGTGTAGAACCTGGAGGGAAATAAAGAGGCCAAAGTGCTCCTTGGGCACTTAGGTGCCTGTGACTGCCCCTGACTCTCCTTATCTGGGCTCATCTGGCAGCCACGACTCAGCCTGGCATGAGCCTGACCACCAGTTGCGGTCTGAGGGAGAAACTGCTCCTCTGTGCTATTTGCAGCCCTGTCTGTCCAAAGGAATCTGGTGCGCTGACTGTCACTCAGCGGCCATGTGTGTTTTTTATCACTAATTCAACCACAGGGATCTGGTTGTCCATATGACCACTGTGGAGGCTGTTGCCCCGAGGCGAGCTGACATTGTCTGTGTAGAACGACCAGACGTTGATGTAGGGGCTGCTCAAATGCTGCTTGAATATCAAGACGTGTGCGCATCTGCACGTGCACGCGCGCACACACAATGGTACAAAGCAGTAGCCTGGCCAGTTGCTGAGACTGATGTTCCTTTCAGCCATCATACGGCTGACACTCAAGTTTTTTTTTTTTTTTTCTTCTCCTCGCCAACCCTGTGTCAGTTCCTGACTGGTCTGGCCAACAGTGATGGAGACACTGTAACTGACTGTGGTTGGGGCCATTGGCCGCAGGGCTGCTGTGCCTGTTTTGAGAGATGGAGTGGTGGGAGGAGGGAGAGGGGGAGGGGGAGGAGGAGGAGAGAAAGGGGGCTGCTTGGCCTGTCAGCTGGTTGTGACTAGAGCCTGTCTGGTCACAGTTCCAAACTGGACAGCTCTCTCTTTCTCTGCGGCTAGTGCCATCGTCCTGTAGAAAGGCACACGGTGTATAGCTGCCACTCTGCTCCAGCGCAGCATATGCTCCGGCTGAAGGTCAGAGATGTTCAGTCCAAAATGCCTGAAATAAAACACCTCACGTCTGGTTGGCTGCTGTAACTTGGGAGCACATCTGCACTGAGGGATCACCACTGCCTGTGTGAGCTATGTGCATGTGTGTGTATATATATATTTTTGCTTATATTGAGAATAAAACTTTCAACATTTCTTCATTTTTCATCATTCTGCTGGTATTGCATAATACAGCCAAAATAAACAAAATGAATTCAGTCATGAATAAAGTAGATTAAGACATTTTTCAGTAATACCATTAATATTATAAACTTGTCAAATAAAATAAAACTAGCTGTAATTAATTACTGGGTGTTATAAAACAGTTTAGGACAAGAAACAAGGAAACATAGATGATTGGATTGTTTTTAGTTTGATACTCTCTCATTGTGTGTATACATGACATCTGTCAATCACACATTTAAAGGAACACAATTCAAGAAAATGCCTGAGACAAAACTGGTGGCAGGAGAGGTAGATTTTCAAGTAAATTTCGCCATAAATCTGTCGAAAGGATTGCTGTGCTGTTTGTGTCTAAGTCACCAACTGCTAGGCTAGAACATGATGAAAAAAAAAAAAAAAAACATTTCAAACTGTGCCATCACTGGATTGGGAAGACGTGGAGGGATGAGGCAGACATGAAAGTTGGCCTATTTCATGGTCAGGCTGCGGGACCGCCGAGGCCCTGAATGGCAATGCATCTACTTTAATGTGACAGACAAGTCCCTAGGCAAAACCCGCAGAGCCGCGGCAGGCAAGCGGGCCCAGGTACTTGATGAGTGTGACACCTTCACCGTCCCGCTGTAGAAATGTTGCTGCCGCACGCTCCGCTGCCTCGGTTTAGAATAACACCAAATAAATTCGCCTCTCATCCCGCCTGACGACGCGTCCCCGAGAACCTGTCCTCCCCAGCACTGTTGGGATCATGAATCTCCTTGTAGCCGCTCACAGGGCTTTGCTCCGATCACTAAGCACTTGCCTTTGGGACCCACCTGCCGAGGAAAATTGTGGTCGCGCCAAGTAGGCGGCTGCGACAGAATTCCGCGGCAGACACATCCTCTCATCCCGACGCTGTTTGCCCAATCAGGCGGAGACGGGCGAGTGTGTGTGGCAGGTTCAGAGCCAGCGCCTGAAGGCATCGCGCTGCCTGCCCACATGCACTCACAAATCAAGTGGCACATCTTTCCTCATCGTCTCTTGCACGCACAGGTAGTGATGTAGGAGCGCTTGACCCTACCTTGTACTATTACTATGGGCTACAAAGTGCGGGCGTTTAATGCAACCTTTATTCTATATTGGCCTATTAGGAGCTACGGGGTATTCTGATAGCGTAAGGCTGCCTATGCATGTGCGCGTCTATTGGTGATCTATTGCAGTGCTGGGATAAGAGGGCCCAGGAGTTCATTAGGCTGCAGCTCAGGAGAGCAGCTGCAGGGAGCTGTGCTGTAGCCAAGTGTTGCCAGGAGGCTGAGCTGCGAGTCCGGTGGGGAGGGCTGCCGTTGATGTCCATTGCATGTTTGTTAACAGCCTGATTCCATCAAGTGGTGTAAAAGCAGCGCAGCCAAGTGTGAGGGCTGACCCTTTGCCCCTGCCTATTTTTAACAACACGATATTTCAGTCAAAGGTAGACAGTTCAGTCGAGCAACTTGTGGAGTGTAAATGATGCTAATATTCATGCAGTAGTACATTTGGGAGAGGAAAAAAAAAAAAACAAGAAGAGATGCAAAGCAAAAGAGCACAAGATTCCATCTGACTATCTACAGCTACTTTCGCTTATATGCCCTTTATCTGGAGGGCGAAGATCTAAAATGCTCTTTCAGTTTTCATCTCCATACTCCCACAACCCTTGTAAATGCATCAGAGGAGCTGAATACCACAAAATATTAAATACTCTTAAAGAGAGACGAAACATGAAACTCAAGACACTGCACTGGACATTTCAAGAAACATATCTGAAAAATATAACAAAACAAAAATGTGATAAAAGACTATTTTACATGAGGTTCCAGTGAACAGATCCTTCCTGCTTCTTCCTTGTCTTGTGAGAATGAAAATAACCCTAAGAATAGTTGTGATTCATAGGAGGCGAGTATTGCACAGACACTACCCATATTTCATCATTTAGCACACTGCTAAAAAATGACTCTCAAGTAGTCCAAATAACGACAGGCAGAAGACAAGCAACATGTGGTGCGTTCCATTCTAAACAGGGCTTCTTTTTTACCTGTGGCATGAGTCTGTTTGGCCTATACATAAAATAAAGAGTTAAAGTGTTTCTTCTTTGAGGGGTCCTTCACGTTGACTTGGCCGTATGGACACTGGGGGGGGGGGAAGGAGGAAGTAAATGGTGTTAGATGGCTACATGTGCAGTAGATCTTTGGCTGACACAGAGAACAGGACATGAACAACACGTAACAGAGGAGGAGAGAGCAAAGCAGAGGAGAGCAGGATGAGCTAGAGCCGAATCAGGACTGAACCACACAGGGGACAGAATGGGGGAAGACAGAGCGGGACAAGATTGGGCAAGGCAGGACAGAGTATAAGACAAGACTGCATTGGATGTGGACTGGACAGACCAGAGCAAGTCTCATGAGGACACAGCAAAACAAGTACCTGGAGGCTACTATGATGATGAAACCCATCCTGCTTCTCTATCTACCTCCATTCACAGGATGTTTAAAGACAGTTTTAAGTAAAGATGTTTACACTAAAAATCAATTCCTGTCAACATGTAAAAGGTTGGAAGCATCTTACAAAGCCCAAACACCATGTGTTTCGTTTAAAAGCTGTTTTTTTTCCCATTGATCTTTAGGTCAATACCATAACCAGTAAACTTTAAATCAGCGATTCTCTCTGTGAATAAATGATTCTTATAAAATAGGTCCAACTTAAATAATAAGCTAAATAATATTTTAACCCTTCACAGGTTTCATCTGTATTTTCTGCAGAAGTGAAACCAGGAGAGTAAAAAGGATTTTCAATAAACTGTTGACAGGTGCCGAGCAGGCCACATGTTGTGCAACCCTTGTCTGGTTTACATCTGCTGATCTGTCACTATCCTTGTCCTTTTTCCTCTCTTTGTCATGTATGGGTGTCATCACTGAGACAGCATGTACAAAAATGTCATACTAGGTGAAATGATTTGCAAGCAACAAAAACTATATTAAAATTATTCCAGATAATTAAATTAATTCATTGTTCTTTTAAGCACCATGGGCAGCTGATGTTAAAAGCCATAAATATAAAGCATGTTTTTACATGTCATGGGTGTCATCAATGACAAACATTTGTGAAAACACTCTTAGGAAACACATCAAAACTAAGTTATTATTGGGAAACAGAGCCCAGAGCAGAAAAGGACAGAGGAGGATGGGAAAGGATTGAGCAGAACACAACAGGACTAAACTGTACAGCTGAGGCAAGATGATCAGCAAAACGGTGCACGGAGCAAAACAGAAGTGAAGTGGGGGAGGACACAACCTGGTAAAACAGAAAACAAAGAGCTCACATGTCTGCACGCGCTGCCACAGCATTTCCCTCTCTGAAGGTGGGCATACTCCGTGAACACCTTGTACCCACTGGAAGGGTCGACATACATCTGCTTCTTTGCCTGAATATAATGAAGATATTATTATTTAATTAGTGTGACATACAACCACATATGGGGATGTGTGACCCCTGCATACTTAACCATATACAGCACATACAGTATGCACATCCAAACACAAAGGCATGTGCGAGTGTAATACTGAATATGAACCTATACATAGAAACAGATTGCTTTGGTTCAACTAAAGAGGGAGTGGATGACCTCTATGCATAGAAACAGATGTAAGACAGTCTCAATCTTATGATGTTACTAATTAATTAGTGCTGTCTTTTTGTGTGCATTTCACTGAGTGAGAATCTGCAATGATTTATCAACTGGTTTGTTTTTATTCAGCGCAGATTTGCAGGATGCTTAAAAAACTGATTTTAGACACAATCGTTCTTTTATTTGGACGGATCATTCATCTTGCAGAGCCGCACAAACACCTTCTGCAAGTGAAAAACACTGAACTCCTCTGCCATCCCTTAGGAAGTTAGAAAATGTCATCTCTCAGTCTGTTTCAAACTGAGAGCCCACTAGTTGGTGAGCTTTGACAGGCTACAAAGGGAAAAAGGCCCCGGGCCTTTCGGTGACACGGCCTGTCATTTCACATGGCATTGCAAGGCCACATAGTGAAGCTGGCATAGCTGGGCCCCCTCTGTATTGTGCTTTTCCCACCCAGGCCCTACCACTCTCCTCAGGTCGCGGCCAACTTGCCTCAACTTCATCCACACTCAGAAGCACAATATTTACAACAAATAAGCCTAAAGGCATGCAGATGACACCCATTCACTACTGTCATCAGCACAGGGCTCACTGGCTCTGTTTGATGAAGAGCGAGTAAGATTTGGTGAATATGATGGATCTGACAAAAACAATGATCATTACTTACATGATGTGCACTGTGTATGAAGCCCTGAGTAGGTATGCCTCTAAGTAAAGCTGTAACAAAACTGTTGAGACCGGAATCTTTCTAAAATATCTCCAGGCTATCGTTTGACAGGGTTTTACAACACATATGCCTGATCTACCCACAATCCCTTTGTTAAATGGTTCAGAAAATAATAAATATTACAGCTAGGGAGAGAAGAATGAGACGAGTGAAACCTTGTATCAAAAGAAAGAAGTCTTCAACCATTATACTCACTGTAACATTTCATTTTGCTAAGGACCCATGGGGAACCCTGCCCTGGGGACAGACAGGCTCTGGAGATACACCACAGCTAGCACATTATTGTACTCTGATGTAATGACTGGTACAGTATCAGCTTAATAAACAATGCTGTTATTGGTCCAATATCATTTGTACTTGATATTTGACATTAGTTTTTTTTTGTGTTTTTTTCAAGGACTACATATCTTACTACATGCCAAATATTGTGCATTTTGTCAACACCTAATAACCTTGAAGTTATTACGCCTGACACAATTATCCTGTTTTGTTCAAAGATCAAATCATATAATCATGGTCAGTTTGTTATTGTAATATTGGTTTCAGCTCCAAAATAATTACAACTGAACTCACATATTTTGACTTGGTTCTGGAAAACAGCTTCAGCTTGTATTACTTGACTTGTATTATATTTTCATTGTAGCACTACAGTTTTTCTGTAACTTCATTCACTAATGAACGAATGTATCAGCATTATTTTAGATCACATGGCTTATCTGTGTTCAGCTGTAGCCTAAAAATAAACCAGCTGAAACCCAGTACATTTACTTCAGTGAGATACAGTTTTTATCCTACATTATAGATGTCTACTACATTTCAGAAAGAATAATTTTTTTATTTCATTTTATTTTTATGCTCAATTACAATTATTTAACAGCTATAATTACTTTGTAGATTCAGATTTACATATATAGGGTATGATCATCTTGTAAAATATCATTGTTATAGGTCATACTAACCTAACATAAGTAAGTTCTTATAACTATAGCATGCTACACTATATATCACTCTGACAGGTGCCATTCTATATGAGAAGTTCTACTTTTTATACTTAAAAACATTTGGCTGGTAATACTGTACTTTTTCTTAACATTGTGAATGACTCTAAACCTAAAATCATACCCAACAATAACATGTGGAAGTATCTGGTTCTAATTCATCACAGCTGATCATGGTAAACTGACTGACCAACACGACATCATTGGATTGAAAGTCTTTACAGTGATGCATCTTACCTCACATGCCTCTGTATGGATTCTGTGGATGGCCATCTCTTCCTGTGTGAACTTTCTCACAGCGTGCTCGTTCTCACCCCCCACGCTGCTCGTTGTCACCCCGCCATTGAAGTCTGCTTCACTCCTGTCTGCATTGATCTGTAACACACTGCTGCCTCTCAGACGCTCCGAGCTTTCTTCTGAGAGCTTCGCTATTGACATTGTTACAAGTCGTTTATTAAACTGGACATGGAGGAGAATCAATCTGCTGACAAACGCCCTGCTCGGGTAGTTTGGGTGAAACATGCTCCTGTGAAACTACAGTGTGTGTAGTTTAAAATGCGGGGTGAAAGTTGTGACTCAAGAGGGAAACTTTAATATTGTATCTCGTCTTACAGGGGTGTGAGAACGGGTGAAAGATTCCGGGAAACACACGCGCACCATCTCTTTATTAAACACAACAACAACCAGTCATAGATTAACTATGTTGCATGTTTACCTTCTGCCTTCTCCCTCTCAGTTTCGCCCGCACACAAGTCTGCTCTACTTCCTCATCTGCCCTCGTCACATTGGTGACATGTGACCACCTCATAACACTGATCCACCGGTTCACACAGCGCCTCTGCTGTTTCAAAGCAGCTACTAACGACTCCCTGATGAAAGGAAGATTAACTACATTTTACTGAGGGATACATCAAACAAGAAAATCATAAAAACACAGAATTAGGGAGAATTATTATAATCATCACTGCACTATTAGATGTCATTATACCAGTAAAATGATAGAGAATGAACCAGACTGTGACCTCCAGTCACTGATCAGCAAAAATAAGACAAAAATCCAAACTCCCAGAGAACCATCCATTTTTTTTCTTAAAAGAAATGATATATGAGCATGGTACTTCATCATAATTTAAGGACCAGTTAACCCAAATTGCATTCAGTATGTATCTAGTGTTGGTTTTATTTGTCCTCTGCCAAGACTGGATGAGTAAAATTTCACTTGTGGTGCTAACAGCAATGGAAAATGCATAATATAGACAACAAACTATGGACAGCTTTAATTCACTGTTCAAAATAAACAGCTGTTTTGTGAGTCTTTAACATGATGTATATAGCATTTTGTCTGTCATGTTATTCTATATGTTTACAGGTGGTGAGGCAGGTAAACCTCCATTGTCGCTACTGTATAAACTTCACTTCTCATTGACTGCAGTGTAGCACAAACAAAGACATCTTCCCATAATATTGAAGTAATACAGGGACTTGGAGTAGGCACTGCAAGGTTGATGAGTGGACATTAATGAGTCCGTTCAAGGTTATCCACCGCTGTAAGCCACCTCTGATGATGTGTCGACTGCAGAATTCTGGGTAATGAAACCTGACAAGTGTCTTTTGACTGACATTGTGGGGTCAATTTACCCTCAGACAAATTACACATCGCTGTTAAAAATATTTATGCAGACCTATTACGGGAAGCACAGTGGACATAAAGAAGCAGTAAACTTATATCTTAGCCCTGTTATTTTCTATCAACAGTAGATTTCTTAACCTCTCTGTATTTGATATTTTTGCAATTCAAGTGCTCGTGTTATACTGCAAAAACAACCTCATAAATGCAAATACAGTTTTATAAATTAAATCGCCGTAGACTACAGAATGTAAATGCAAGAATTTCTGTTAGCTCTGCTGCAGACTTCATTAGGCCTAGGCTGCATTTGCCAACATGAACCTTTGTTGTGTGACATTTCAATTCAGCAAGATAAATCATGTCCACCTCAGCTGGGTCAAATGTTTGAAGTCCTTCTGAAATATATTTTCCAGGCCTGTGAAGTGCAGTGGGACAGTGTATTGTCCTCTTTTCAGTGTTAAGTCGTCTGTAGTGAATGTAACCTGGGACTGTTTATCATTCCTTGAAATGTGAAACCTCACTGGTTTGCAGTACCCAAGACTCATTGGAGCCTCATGTGCATGTTTCTTTGTGTGTGTGTATGTGTGTGTCATATTGTCTTTTTTTTAATGTTAAGGCAGCAGCCCTGCCATTATCATTTCATACGGTGCCTGAAACAGCATGCCCCAGTCTGCTGCCACTTAATTACCTTCCAGTCACCCTGAAGAAATCTGGCTCTGATCCAGACAGAGTCTCTAGAGAGGAGAGAGAAGTACATCTGAGCTATTGGTTTCAATTTACCATGGGACAAATATTGCTTAAACATGAGATTCAATGCAAATATTCAAATGAAAAGTCCAACCTAAGACAGAATTGATATTGCACTGAATGGCAGTGATTGTGAGAAAGAAAATCAACATTTACAAAGAGATAAAAATCTCCTTCAAGATGGAAATTAGAGCCTCTAAATATTAATTGATTATGTCATCAGGTGTCACTTTGGGGAGTTGGTCCATTGACGATTTAGCGACTGACTCTGTCATGGAATTTTCATTTGGGATATTACACCCAAATTACATTAAATGAATGGTTCTACAGTTAACAGAAATCTTGAGCTGTACAATGTCATAGAAAATAATAAAAGTATAAAACATACATTTATATTAGGGTGGATTTCCCCTTTAAGAGATCAGTGACTCAGCTGATTCATGATCAGTGTGTTTAATGTAGAGACCTGAAGGAGATTTTAATAGTCACATGCAGTAAGGATGACTGTGCATCATACACACAGTGTAAGTCATAATTTAAAAGTGTAACTAAGTTATGCATTGCGAACTCAGCATTTATTTCATGCATGGACAACTGTAGTCTAACATTGTTACTGTAAGTAGCATATGCTCATGACACACTGTAATTATGCAGGAGAAAGTCAAGTAATCATGCCAGCCTTCACCAGTTTTCTGCTGTGCACCACAGTTGGATCTGTTGGCCACCGAGCAGCTCCTCTGTTGAGGGTTCAAGGCCTTGCTAAAGGGCACTCCATTGGTGGTAATGAGGGAGGGGCAAGCACTGCTGTTTTACTTTCTCAACTCAGATCAAGCTGACAAACAAGTTTGCTTTTCAAATCTTTAAGGCCACCACTAGAAGGTTTGATAAGTTGACCTTTTACAACTGTAGTTCGAGGGCATTGCTCAGGTGCAACTTGATGCTAAATGAGAAATGTGAGAGCATTTATGCCAGTATTCAAAACCCAAACTCATCAAGATATGAACCAACAGCTCTGGTCAAATACAATCTGTATGCCTTTTTATGTGACCAACATGTGATAAGCTGTGTCCATGGCCAGGTTAACCTGTTATGAAATTTAAAAAAAAAAACACTTTTGGGCCCAAATTTACCCCAAAGAACCCACATACTGCCTTGTGTGAAACTGCTTATAAACCCTGTCTGTTTCCCTAATGTCCAGAACAAACAGCAAATGTCACATGGCTATGGCACATTATTTGTCCAGAGACTCAGAGTTCTCCTGTGGTGGAATAATATTACACTGTCTGTGTGTCAATTAGTTTCCAGTGGTCATGATCTGGGACTGTTTATCATTCCAGATTAAATACATTTCTGTCCCCATAAAGCGTGCAAAATTAGTTCACAAAAACAAAAATATCCAACATAAAATGGTTATCAGGAAATGAGAGCAACTGCTGATGATTCCACCTTTAATGAGAGCAGACAGGGTTTCATCCATGATTCTACATGGTCCTACTGATGATCCCAGGACCCCACTCCTGGGAGCCACCGCTGAAGTCTGCTGTTACTACAATTATTGAATTAATAATGCAGTCTCATAGGGAAGCATGAATCACATGGCTCAGATCTGCTTGAGTGCATCATACCTGTTACTCATGTTAAGTGGAAGGCGGACGCTCGCAGGCAGAGGTGCTCATCTGACGCGCTGACGTCACCAAATCTTTGACAGCACTTCCTGGAGTGGTGTTTGTTGTGGGAAATAACCACCGTGGTGTTGGACCTGTGGGAGGAGGTGGTGGGGGGGAAGACTTTCAGGCTACACGGCAAGAAGGGCGGCACAAACTACTACACTATCCCACCTCAAAGCATGTGGTCGCGGCAGCTTTCGACCGGTTTCAGATAAGGCAGGAGAAGTGACTGTTGAGACTGAGGAAGGACGCGGTGGATATTCACGGACAGCCAGCAGAGCAGTGCAGAGCAGAGCCGCCGACAGCTCGGAGCTGTCGCGATGTTGTAGCTAAACCATGGACAGCAGAATAAAGTAAGACCTCTGTGTTTTCTATGTTTGCCCCTTCTCGTCTGTCCCCTCTTGATACCCAACTGTCGAGCTAACGGCTAAAGTGTGGCTCAGGCACGTAACGTTAGGCTAACTCCGAGCTGAATGAGAAATACGAAGGAATGTTTGACGTAATTTGAGCCATCATCTCCAGCAGTGGATTTAACTGCCGAGGCCAGCTGGCTCGACAGCATTTGGGTCAGTCAAAGTCTGTTGCTCTGCCTACTAGCTGACCACCAATTAGCAGCTCCGCTAGCCAGTCAGACAGCCCTTAAATAGGTTACATGTGGACGCGACATCGACTGACTCAAGTTTGTCCGCATATGTAGCCACAGATAGGCAAACTTCTCATTCTTACGTGCAGACAAGAGCGGTAGCATCAGCTTTAGCTAACCTGCTGTTATTGACACAGTCGGCTCTTGACAGTGTGACCCATGTAAACTTAAGTAGGACAAGTGAGCACAGGTCCACTTTATGAATATGATTATTCAATATATGTAATGGAATTTAACACTAACACAGTGATATATGTGCCAGTAAAGCTGAATCCAGACACTTGTTGACAGTAAAACAGCTTCCCTTTATTCCCCCAGAATAAAGAGTGTTTTGTCCCTTGTTGTTTTCAGGGAGAATCCAGAAAGAACATTTGATGTGGTTCTACAGGTGGCATGTCCAACATCTGAAAATGAGGGTAGGTGATGTCACTGTTTGCATTAATAATGTAGTGTCTGTCTGTAATCCTCTTGGTGTAGTCAAGTTTAAAAAGGACGTTTCTTAACCTCAGAATAACATGCATATTTAATAGAGATTAAACGATTAGTGGATTAATTGATTATGAGATCAACTGAATATTAATTTGGAACCATTTTGATAAATGATTGATAATTCAAGTCATTTTTAAATTTAGAAATGCCTAAAGTCCACTAGTTCAGACTTCTAAAGCATTCATGTTTGCTGCTTCTTCTCTGTTGCATATTAACATAAATCCTGGTTGTTGACACTTGAAGACCTTTTTCACTATTTTCATTATTTTCTGATGTTTTATAGACCAAAAAATAACGTGATGGTCAACAAAAATCCTTAGTTGCAGTCCTAAGCAGAGCACATTTATTTTAAATTATTTCTCCACGAGCATTGTTTGTTAGCAATACCAATCACCGCTCATTCTTAATCCATTTGTCAAGCTAGGAATGCCAAACAAGCATCTTATATACAAAACAATTTATTGATTTATTAAAAAGTGATAGATGACAGAGTATTCAACAATACAGACAATGGATTGCAGCCCTTTTGGTTAAGATTTTTATGTTTTTGCCACTTGTATCTTTTTGTACACCATTTGTTTGCAAAAAGAAAGACTGTTTGTAGTGTAATTACAGTAATTGTAAGGCTGTACAGCCAAGATGTCATGTAACGTTGGCAGCTGTGTTTACCGAATGCACTTGCACAGTATTTTAACTCAGACAATGAGCATCACAGAACCACACTGCATGACTGACTACAGTCTTGCACAGTGAGAGCAATCATTATGTCTGTGGTGTTATTATGTGTGCTCCAGAGTTTCCTCTGTTAAGATCCGAAGGACAAGTTAAGAGAAGTCAACACTGAGTTTAGCTGTGAAATTGCAATGTCGGGGATGTTAGCTGCTTTGAGATCTGTATTAGTGTTATGCATTCCTTATTTATTTGACTGATTTTCCAGTCTGTGCTGTTCTGTGATGAAGCCTGACCATAACTTCACCACTGTAGGCTTTTCTCTCGTTACCGTGACCCCGCAAAGATTGTTTTGGAGAGATCACGCTTGGGTCAGCAAGCTGCATTAATTGTTCTGCTGTTTGCAGCGGTCAAACATTCCAGCAGTGGTGGTCGGGACAAAAAGTGGTCAGACTAGCCCGGGAAATGACTGTGGCCACTGAAGAACAACACCATATTCTACCTTTATGAATATGGGAAATAAAGTAACCCATATTTCACATCAGTATCCAGTGTCACCCATGAGTCAGAAATCATGTAAAAACATTTTCACTGCATATTACACTGGCTGTCTTATTTTGCCCACCGAGTTTTGACATTAAAGAGGTGTTATGTGGACGGTTCACTTGTGCAGCTGCTGAGCTGACCAGAGGTAGACTGAACGTTGTCCTTGGACATAGTTCTGATATTGGATTTTAAACCAAACTCATAAA
This sequence comes from Lates japonicus, assembly GCA_033238685.1. Taxonomy (NCBI): domain Eukaryota; kingdom Metazoa; phylum Chordata; class Actinopteri; family Centropomidae; genus Lates; species Lates japonicus. The sequence goes on from BRZM01003569.1 coordinate 6,524,219, forward strand.
CCACCAGCCTGCACTGTAATAACTGACTTCCCCCCCGTATGATCCAGGGTCAGACTCATATCCGGACTCCTGCTCCCTGGGGCACAGCTACAGAGCAACGTTTGCACACCCCTCAGGTCAAATATAGAACATACGCATTCTGCTCAGTCGTTTGACCGAAGTACTCTCTCTGCTCTGTGCTGAGTCCTGATTGGACAGAAGGACATCCCAGTTGAGGAAGTTGTTATGATGTAGATGTGTATCTGCCAGCAGGGGCTTACAGTTGTGGTGGATTGTTTTTTTAAAGGAGCAGTTTCAGATAACCATATGAGGAATGAATCACTTCTCTCTGAATCTGATCAATTTCCCTTTCTTTGACTTGGCTTTAGCTTAAGTCAATATGAAACGAAATGCTTCTACAATGGTAAAACTGCGCTGAATGGACTCTTAGGCCCCGAATGGATTAATCCTGTGCAAATATTATTTATGTATACATGTCAAGCACTAAAATATGACCTACCCCTTAGCTCTGCTTGCATTTGTCCCAGTGCTGTGGTAAGTACTTTTATCATGAGCTGAAAGGGTTAATGTGGTGAGTCATAACAGACAGGCTTTGGCCATGCTATGAAACCTCCACAATCACTCACCGCAAACTAGAGCTGTTTCTCCTACAGCCAAACATTAAGTACTTTGCCAAAAAGCACCACTTCACATTCACACATTATCTTCCCACTACCTCACAGAGGCAAACAAACAACAGTGCAACCATGATAGACTATAATTAAATTGTCATAGCAACATGGTGAAGAACATTTGAGCATTTGGAGAAGTGGTGGAAGGTTTCGACTCTCTCATATTTCTCATATCTCCTCCTCAACAGTTTAGGGAATACAAGTTTAATTTTAGATTGATTTTGGCTGCGTGTCGGTTTCTGTGTACTCTCTCTACCAGCAAATCGATTTATTGTGCAGTGCTGTGAACTGACTGAAAGGGTGTCCTCTTTGAGTGACTGGAAAGCTCTGTGTGTGTGCAGAGTTGTGCTGATGACACACCACTATTTTGCCACCCTCACCACATCCTGGTCCTGCAGTACGTATGAGAACATGGCATGATACGACTACACTGTAGTGGAGGGGGTAGATCTTTGTTAGTATTTGTCGTGATCAAACTGGAGAGTTCAAAAGACCTGCGCCATAGTCAGACAAAAATAGCTTAACCCTTTTATAGTTGGTCAGTGCGCCTGTCCCTCAACTTCCTGTGTTAACTTGGTTTCACACCTTCTGTAGTCAGCACTGTGTGTGCAGATGACACCCACATGTTTGCAGACAGAGATGCAATAAGCTCGTTTTTTATGAAGTTGTTTTCGCAGTGACCTTTTCAAACCAGTGGCCTCAGAATAGGTTGCTCACTCGTTAGAAAGTTAACATTTTGGCATAGAAACTGTCTGACAGGCCAACACTGTCTGAATGAAGTTATTAATACTGATATTAATAATAATTAATAACCTGTGAGGATTTTGATGGACCAAAAGTACATTAAGTGACAAAAAGCAAAAACTGGTCAGACAGTGATAGTGTATGCCCGGGAAACTGTTTCCACCTGTGGGGGTAATTTCAGTGGCTGCACTTAATGCTGACTTTCCATTTAACTGTGTTGTATGCACCAGTACGAACTGTTATCAGAACGTGATGCAAACAAACACAGTGTGACAACAGGAACAGGGCGGTAAAAGGTTTCTCTTATCTTGATGAGTTTGACTCCAAACTGAAACTTGCAGCTTTTCATCTAACTATTAATTGTGACTTCCTCCTCCTTATTTAGCCTGTAATGTCACCCCCTGGCAGGCATTTGTTGAGTAATGTTAAGGCCCTGTTCATACCTTGCATTACCGTGCTTCTTGGGTGATCTGATTGCAAGTGGACAGCTCTGAGTACAGGTGTGAATGCAGCCAAGATGCACTGAGGACACATTGAGATCTGATTACTCAGACCTTATTTGGAGGTGATGTGGGCCACTTATGGCTGCACTCTTTAAGCAGTGTGCACAAAAATGTGTCCTGAAGGGCCACCTACTCAACTGATCCTCTGCATAAGTGGAAATATGTACTGATTCGTACTCATTCATACAGTCCATCTCTGACCATGTAGATATGCACATATTTTAAAATAAGAATCAACTGACTGTTGACAGATTAGGGGAATTTCTGTTTTATACATTGGGTACAGCTTGTTTTGTTTTAATATTGCATGTCCATTTTGAGTGGGTGTGACAGTTTTGAGTGATGGAATCTCAGAAATTTTAAAACAGATGTTTCAAATATTTAACTTTTGCTGCTAAAAACAACAACAAACAATATCATGTCAATAGCACATCATGTGTTGTGTTTTATAAGCCTGTAATGATTAATTGGTTTTAATTAATAATGACTGATCATTATAATTGTGGAGTTGCATTTATAGAAGATTTGTTGAAGTTAGTCCAAAATGGGCAGTTTCTATTTCAGTACATTTTATCACTCAGCAGTCCAGTAATAAAAACCCAATGATAGACTGATCTCAAATCAACTCCTCTAAGATAAACACAGTCTATTTGTGCGATAAGTGCTTACACTGTACAGCTCTAACTATTAAGTACACTGCTGTTAGTAGGGTCTAATAAGATTCCTGAGAGCCTGCAATGTTCAGCCAATACGGCCATTCAGCCACTCTGAATGACATGGGTTTAGTTGCTATTGATGCATGGCCTTTTAGCTCTAACATCAAGTCTACTACTACTACTAATGTGTAAGTGTGGAGCTAAAAGCATGTCAGTTAGAATAATGAACTCTGCCAGTCTTGTGATTGTCTTCCTGTTGGACAAGGTCCCAGTTATTGCTGCCATGGGTAGGTTTGATTTTTTTCTGTCTTTTGGTAACAACATAACTTTTGTTATTATAATATTGTAGGTTATATTGTTGTCAGTATTTGAGATTTTATGAGAGCATCAACATTCCACAACTAGTGTTACTGGGAGAAAAAGCAAGAAAATAAAACCCACAGCTACAATGGTGGCAGTGTTCATATCTGGACTTGGCCCCACACTTCTAACCATGGATGTGTGGATAGATGACAGACACTGGCCCTTTTTCCTCATGCAGGTCCACGGAGACCTGGCCTCCCTGTTCAGCCTGAGCTCAGTTCCGCTTAGCTCTGTTGGCTCAGTGCTCTGTGGATGCTCAGGCTGTGAGCGAGCATTGCCTGAGAGCGTGACTGGCATGCTAGCTACTAGCGGCCCTGGCTACATAAAGCCATATTGATGTGCTTCCAAGATGCTGCCACAGCTAGCAGATGACGCTAATGCTGCCAAGGCAGTAGGTGGGGACAGATGCTACCTGTCCTCGCCTGCTCCCTCCAGCCAGATTGTTCCCAGTAACAAAGCTATAAACTTAATAGATCAGCATATCAGTTTTACAGCAACATTCATGCTGCAATTAGGGGAGTGATTTACTGTTTAAAGAAAAACAAAAACAAAACAAGGGCAGCTTGGTTAGCACTGATGCTGTACAGGACTATGGTCTTGGGTTTAAAACCATGCCCTGGTTATTCTCTATGTGGTTTTGCTTTGCATGCTGTTTCTGGGTACGCCTGACTTTTCTGTGTTCCTCTTACAGTTCAGACATGCAGGTCTGATTAATTTGGAGCTCTACACTGTGCTTTTTTTTTTTTTTACGACTGTGAATCTTTTTCCCTGCCTGTTCCCCCATGCATACTGGCATAGCCCCCGACCAAACAGGACGATTTTTTGCCTCAAAGGGATTTACAATTTGTACAATATACATCCTCTACCTTTAGAGGATTGTTGTTATCTTGTTCCTATCTCATATTCGTGCCTGTCAATTATATTCTATTGACTATGTGGCTTTTTTTGTCTGAGACAAGTGACAGGTTTATTATCTGCTTTGGTATTTCAAGATAGCTTGTCACTGGTATTAAAATATGGTGCAGGAAGTTTAACTGTTAAAATATAAGTGCGCTTGCATACGTTTTGGGACTCCTCCTTCAGATATTCGTAAAGGAATCTCAGAAAGCAAAAGTATAGAGTAGACACATTTCGCCCTTTGATCCACGTGGCCTTATAGCTTCACTTTGTCCAATTATGAAAAGTTACTTTTGTTCTGTATCCTAAGAACATTTTCGCTGAGACCTGGAGGTCTCACGGTGTCACCTGCTGTTCTCTAGTTATTATCAATCTGCTTCCTTCTCAGCTGTAGCCCCCTCGAGTAGCACTGTGATGTTCCATTTTTTTTCTTCCTTTGGCTTTCACCTCTTCCCATTTCCACCCTTCATATTCGCAGAGCAAAACTCCTGTGTAGTAGAACTTTTAGAAAAGGTTGAACGTTGACATTCTGCAAAATGTCAGAATTGCTCCTTGACCCGAGTGTTGCCGGTTCTGCGGTTTGATTGGATTCTGGCTGTGTGTTGAGTTCACGGCTCGCACTCAGATGGGAGGCCATTGGAGTACTAACAGATGCCATGGCAACAAGGAGGGTGTTGATTGGTCATTAGAGAGGCCACACGCCTCTGCTCACACTCCTGAGAGGTCCCCAGGGTCTCAAACTTTGTTTATCTCACAACCCCTCTGCCTTTCACTCTTGTTTCACCCATATGACTTTGCTAAATTGGCTCTTTTACACAGGAACAGATACCACCCAAGTCTTTGTTGTCTTATCGGTTTCCTCTGAAACAAATTGAGGAAGTCTCTTAACTTCCCTACTATGTTATGGTGATGACAACAGTGTGAGTGAGCTTCAAGAAATCCCCTCTAACTCTATGTACTGTACAATGACTGTAGGATCATGTTTGACCCACAGTCTGTGTTGTAGCAGCCTAACCTCTTTTTGTGTCTTCATTCATGGTGTAGGACAGTAAAAATTTGGGGCTATTCGTTTGTTTACTGTCTTCTTTTCATTACAGTTTCATCCCAGTTTTTCGAGTGTATTACAGTCAACTATAACATCTAAGACTCTTGTATTTTGATTTTGGTTATCCAGACGACAAAGCTCACCAGCCAGTGTTAATGCTTCTCCCAGTGCTCTCCAGCCTCGTTCTTTTGTTAATGTCTTGAGTCATTTGTAACTCCCCACTCGCAGTCACTCATCCATTCAGTATCTGTATAGTGGCCTGCTGCTTACTGGGTCTAGTTCCAGCTCTTTTCTTATTTAAAAGAGATGGAAGCAAGCGGTGTCCTCACATTTCACTCCAGTCTGTTTTTGTTTCAGATTATATGGAGACGCTAAAACTAAAAATGTATAATTTTAGCATTGTTTTTGGCCAGTGAAGATGCGTGACATGTGAATAGTTACTCATTTAAGGGCACCAATGAGCTTCCAAGTCAGAAGAATAGATTTTTTAAAATCTCTATATTTTGTGTATATATGTCTTTGGCAGTAACAATAACCTATAAATAGTGCAAAGCATTAATGATTTCCTCTACTTTCAGCGCAGGTGAGTCCAACATTCCCTGCAAAATCAACGCAATTAACTTGTTATTCTGGTTTTGCTGGTCTGGCAGCAGGGTTTTAAGGAGAGGACTGTTTGTATGGACACAAAATTCACTGTTGTTGCTTTTCTCTGCTTAGTCATTTTGTCCAGGAACACCTGCCTTTTTCACACATACATCCTTTACTCACATTGTGTATCTCCTGTCTCTACCTGTTCTTCCTTTTGCATATCAGCTTTTGTCGTTGTGATCACACGTTGTTTGCACAGTCACAAACGAGGCGCAATCCTTCTCACCCCCTTTACTGAGTATTACTCGCTATGACAGGGACAGACGGGCCCTACGGGGAGAATGGAGGGAACAGGTCACTGGGACTTTTCAGGTGGTGCCACGTGACTTCACTGCACTCCTGTTTTGGCACATATCCACCATCGAGACAGCTACCGGTGGACTTTTCTGTTGTTTCTTCAAAGTACAGAGTATTATTGGCTAATCCATGAGGAGCTAGGGCAGATTGAGGTGGAGTTGGGCAGAGAGGAAAGGAGGGAGATTGGGGGGGTGGAAGGAGGTGGTGTGCTGATGGCAGTAGTCTATAAACTGAGAGGTGAGATACTGTGGGGGTTGCTGGCTGAGCTTTCCCACTCACTGATGCAGCATTGAAACTCCAGGGGCAAACAGTTTTCTGTGCGAGTGTGTGATAACAGGTACGTGTTTAAGCGTATAGTGTGTAGTGTGTATATATGGCTGTGTGTGTGCGTGCGTGGCTCCCTGGATGTGTGTGGCTGTACTGAGAACCTAGAGCTGTGACAGATATCTGGTGCCATGCTGCCAGACTGGGAGAGCATGGAAAGACTTCTAGGCACTGACGCTCACAGGCTATTTTTAGACTTACCCTTTCGACGGCGAAAAAGTGGGGGGAAAAGTAGGGACCCGATCAATAATTTAAAATGAGATGATTTTGATGAATGCAGAAGAGTTTCATCACATCACCCTCACTTGGAGCCTCACTGTGTTACTGTTGGTGGCTTGTTTTTTGTTGTGTGCTTGTGCTGTGCATCTTTGTCTGATGGTGGATGAATTTATTCCCTCGTGACCACTCGTAAGTTATGCTCTAGAGAGCTGTGAGAATTCAATGCGTTTAAAAATAAATACATGAAGCAAAGGCTAAGTTAATGTCCAGCTGAATTTAGCTTCCATCTCTGTCATCTTGAAGCTAAGCTCTTCTTCGTGTATCATGTCAGTGGATGACAATTGATGAACCAGGGAGTTATACAGTATATGTTAAGCAAAGCAGATGGCATAAGCATGTACAACCAAAAACACACACACAGTTGCACGCCCACAAACACACAACCAGTTATTCTGAGTCAAAGAACAATGATTGGCTGGTTCTTATGCATGTAATACCAATGTGGCCTAGTTTAGCCCACAAATGAACAGGATTAGTGCAGCTCTTGCTTTAATGTAGCTTTGGTGATGTTAATCTGTCCTAGTCTGGCAAATTGGATTTCATAAAAAAGCTGTGCTCAAAAAATATGTTGACTTACATGACTGTCATGTTGAACAGATTTTGCGATGACAGGATTTTAACAGGATTTGGGGTTGACTCACTTCTCATGACTGCAACAACTGTCCCGTCTCTCATGTCGTGTACAGTGGGAATGATAGTCAATATAACAAGATCACAAAGCTTTTCATCCATAATCCCAACCATATTAAACAAGACACCTCTTTCTTTACCTGCAAAGGTTTGGTATGAAATTGTATGTATTGATTATCTTCTGGCCATCGGAGACACATCTTATTTTGTACTATATTATTAGCAAATAACATATAATATATAATCTTGTGTAAATCACGTGAAGTGTTAATTTTATTTTGACTCCACTTTGTGAACCACACAGACAAACAGAAAAAGCAGGGGAAGACTGAAATGGCTACAAAAGATGTAGTCTCAGGTTGTATTCTGGGGTCACAGGGATGCTGCCACGTGGACTGATGTAAACTGGTCTAAAAGATGAATGATCTAAATGACAGAAATGTATTTTCTTCGGCAATTAAGGAAATCAACCTACTTATTGGCATGATATACTGGTATCTTGACATCTAGACTGTTGTCCTTTAAACCTTAATTCTGTGGCCAAGGCCAAACCCAAGTCAAGCAGAACTAGTCGTGCAATCCTGCTGTCTGTGCTGTCATTTCAGCTTCTATCCTCACTATTTACATGTCAACAGCTATGTCCTCAGGCTACGTCTCTCCACTCAAGGCTCCTCCTATGTTGCCTAACACCACACAATTACTGTGAATGATGGCGTTTACATGCGTGTGGTAGCCCTACTGGCCCTTAATTTGGGTTCTGGCCTATTTTTCAAGACGGAAAATATAGGTCGATCTTGATGCCTTTCTGAATGTCAGAGACCATTTATCATTTCAAATCATATTGTTCATCCAAAGTCTTTGTTTTTGTATGGATAGATACACACACCACTTCCCTCACCATCTCATCTATCTCTAAAATCTGAGGAAGTGGAATACCCTTTAATTACTTTGCTGCATGGTTTAGCTAAGACTAGCAGTTGTAGGGATATCTAAAACTTCATTCAGACTGACTTAACAATGCAGGATAAACCTGTGTTTGTGGCCAGTCTTTCTAGGTTAACATGTTTTATCCAGCTGGACCTCAGGACCTGCTCCTGACCAGGGCTGAACCGATCTGGTGCTGCTTTGGTATGAAAGGATGCAAATGTGTTTTTGTAATATGTTCAGAATTGTCACAAGATTATTTAAGCATTATTGTAGATGGTGTCAAGATCTAATAACAGATATTTGAGCATGATTGTAGAGTCTAAGTTTCTAATAAGCACTCGCTTATTATGTGGTGACCAAATAAAGTGACACCACTTGGCCTACATTGTCTTCAATGTTGAATCTTGAGTATAAACATAGCAGCAACGACTTTCAGTGAACTGAATGTGGAGAGCTGAACTCTACTAAGCTAATACATTATTTATATTAGGCCTAGTGCTAAAATACTTTACCCTCAAATTTATTATTGTGGATTAATCTAGATTAGAAAATTAATCAAAAACAACTTTAATAATAGATTAGTTGTTGAATGCATTTATTTCACTAGTTTTAGCCTCTTAAATATGAGGGTTTGCTTGTTTGTTTTTTGTGCTTTACATAATTTTAAATTTAATATCTTTTTGGTTTTGGGCTATTGGAGGGATAAAACAAAAAGGTTTTCACTATTTTTTTTTTTTTTTTGACATTTTCTAGACTAAATGATTAATCACTTAATCTGAAATTATTATCTGGGAATAATTGTCAGTTTCTGCTCTAATTGGGTCTTTTGTAATTTAATGGTTTAGCAGTTATCTCTGTGGAACTATACATCTGTAAACCTGGGTCCTGTGTGAATGTGGATGACAAGGAATTAAAACTGTGAATTAAAACAGCCTGAGATTAATGGGTCCAAAGTGGGTAGGATGTATGTTTATTAACCCACATCAAACACAGGAGTTTGTGTGTGAAAGTGGGTGTAGTTATGCTGTCATATCTTACCCTAGTACTGTCTAATGAATCACTTGTTAGAAGCTGCTTTATGAAGCAAAGTGAAATGATAATTCAGTGTGAGTTGTAGTGATGCAAATTTCAATCAGTTCATCAAGAATATTCACATGACTATGCGTCTGTTTAATGTGCTAAATAAAATATTTTGGATTGCAGCAAATATAACGGAACATCCAGAATCTTAGTTACAAAATTGTTTCACCTTGTTCTTGGTTTACAGTGAAATTACATCATCCAACTTGAAAAAAGAAATATTATTACATATTTTAGTCAGTGTTTAACCATTTGAAACCATTTAAACCATATATTAATAATGAATTAAGTACTTTTTTTTTTTTTAACTTTCCTTCAGAATCCCCTGAGAAGTTAGGGTTCTCTAAAACCTTCTGCTTTTTCTACTGAAGCCAATTGAACATTGGGGGAATTTGTGTCTATGTATTAGTGTATGTTTGAGTTTCAGTGGTTGTATAGTGTTTGCCCAGTATTTTCCTGTTGGCATTTTCACCATCAGTCCTGCAGAGCATTGAGACCCCTGTGAATGTGTTCAGGATTAGGCTCTATTGTGCGCTTTTAACAGATACAGATGTATTGTCATCCCTGTGGAAAGATTGGCTGACTCACTGACTGTCTGACTGCCTGACTGAGAGCTGTCTGTCTGTCAGCCTTTGCATGTGAACTTCAAATCACAGCTCTGCAGCACCGAGCATGTAGCCGCCAAAGGCAAGGCTTTACACTGTCATCAGCACCACACAGCTGCCTCTGGGTGCTGTGCCATATGACATTAACTGAGATCGATCCTCTCCACACCTCAAGGAGCTGCTGTGCTACACACAGTGTTTTCTCTGATGCTGCAACCACCACCTCAAAGACTAGAAAAGGAACTCTCCCCTAAGCGCATGTAACTGACTGACAATGACCTGATCACCGGTTTTCTTAAACTTTTGTGAGTTGTGCATCCAAAAAGTACATTTTGTCACACTCATCAGGCTCAGGTGCCATTTCTGTCACATGAGACCTCACCAGAAATCAGGGATTTCTTTTTGACAGCAGAGCTTCAATAACAGTGTGCAACCATAACAAATAGTCTTTGTCCAGGCATAAAAACAACCTCTAAAGTTTCCACAATAATTTCCTCATGGTTCAGGGTAAAAGTAATGCTAACTTACCTTATAAGGTGAGTTATACTCTTGGTACAGGTTATATTCATGTCTCTTCATGCATATTAGCTTAATAAAATAGTTATTTATTTCTTCTTTCTTCTGCCTTTTATAGATGATGTCTTTTTTTGACTGAAGCAGATGGTTGGACCATATGGAAAGAAATGTATGATCACATGCAGAACCAGTGATAGAGTTACCATTACCTGTGTTGCTGCAGTCTACCATCTCTATTTCCTCATGTATTTGGGAACAAACATCTAGGTCATATCTGGGATTTCAGATTATATATGTAGGATTTTAGGGCACATTGTTGCCTTAATGTAATCACGTGAATTTCTGCGGCAACTGAACATCATACAGTCTAAAAGAAAGTTGGAGAGTAGTCTGTCTTGGGAGACACTGGTTTGTCTTTTCTTAGCTTAGGAGGCTAACACCCCCCCTCACCCTCCACCCATCCACCCAACAAACATGCTGCCTGTGTGTTGTGTTGAAGATGCAGTCAAGCAGAGCTGGTGTTTGACATAATGTTGGACCAGTATGGAATCTGACTGGGAATATCAACGCTGATATGTGGTGATATGCAGAGGCTGTCACAAAGGTTGCATCCATATGCTGTGCCACTCACTCGTGAAGCTGTGAAATTGGGTTGCATCCCAACTAGCCTGGAGACAGTATCGCTTTCACTTCTCTCTTTCTGCTGCTCTCTCTCTCTCTCACACCCCACTCCCCCCCTCTCAGCTCATCCTGCTGAAGCATTTTTCTCATATAGCTGGGAAGATGCAACAACTAATGTGGCATTAATAGGGTCACATCATCACCATGCAGCTCTCTCTTTCTTCTCTTTCCAGTGAGGCTGAGGCTGTTGTTTATCTTCTTCAGATGTAGCTGTAGAAATGGCTTAGAAATCCCCCAGGCCAGCATCTCTCACATGTGAAGCCTGCCAGTTGATTTTTTTTTTTTTTTTTTTTTTTTTTTTTTGGCTGGTAATGCAGGCTCTACCTTAGAGGTTGTTTTCTTTTTGTTTATTCAAATTTCCAAGTGCTGGAATTAAATTTTATCACTCCTTTGCAGATCTAGACCTATTTACAGAACTAATCTAGATCCGTGTTGTGATGTATTTGTTAGTGTCTGTTATAAGAAATGTTAAAGAAATATACCTTTCAGAGTCTTTTGTATTAGCACATCATGTTTCAATTGAGATCTAGTCATCAATTTTATATCAACATATCAATCTGTTCTAATTTAATCCAGGTAGTTAATAGTCTACATCAGGCTTTCACTATCTGTCAGTCCCAAGTCCTCATTTGTAACAACATAGTGTGACCAATCAGTACTAGTAAACTTAAGGACCATATCATCGTTTGAGAAGTTTCTCTTTTCTCAAAACCTCTGCTCACTAAATCAGCATGAAATGTAATGCCATTTGCAGTGTGCAATCTGAGACTTGATAGGCAAAAGGAAAAAAAAAATGTTTTAAACGTCAGTGAGTGTGTTTTTCTTTCTGCTGGCCTTTGAAAGACGCCAGTTAATCTGCTTACTCCTTTAATTGTGAGTGGAGGGGTTGGGCCTCCTCCTGGCCAGAATAAAGCTACTGATCCAGAAGTAAAACGATGACCACCACAGTTATTCCTTCCTTTAGGTTGTGCAGCCCCCCTAGTCTTCTTTAGCCACCCCTCGTCTCCTCCTCCTCCACCGTACCCTCCCTCAGAGGGAAGAAAGCTCCTTGTTCTGACAATAGACATTTTTTGCCATATGTTGGCTTGACATCTTCATCAGGTTCACAGCAGGTTACCTTAGTTAACTTTCACTCCACTGCCTGATGGGATTTTCTCCCTCTGTTTCTCCAATCGGCCCGGGCTCAAAGTCTAGACGGCCTCGGAGGCAGGGTCCTTCCAGCCCTGCGTCCACAATGGCCGTATTGTGGACGGTTAGTAGCGGTAGCTTCCTCCCGTTACAGCGAACAGGCTAGTGCTAAAACAATGCTTTTGTCTGGGGGCATATGAGGGGGGCCTAATCCACTACATACTGTGAAATAAATCTCTCTCAGAGATGAGAGAGCGAGCAAGAGAAACGGAGTGAATGAAATCATTGCCAAGGAGGTTAGAGTGCAGCAGTTTAACCCCTGGCCAAGAAAGAGGGAGGAGAGGAGGCAAAGGGAGTGAGAGAAAGGAGGAACAAGGAGAGGCAGGCGCTACATCCCTTCATCTCCGGAGCACGGATGGAGGAGAGGGGCTGCCGGTGGCTTTCACAGCCTCTCTTCTCACCAGAAGAGCTGCTGTTCACCATATGGGATTTGGCCTCTCTTAACAAACAGGCCCCCTATTCACTCGTAACACACATTCAGTCGTTCATGGAATAAGGAAAAAAGTGCATTTTTTATGCCTTTAGAACACTGGATGGCCATGAGGGCTCTAAGTCTGTGTTTGATTCACATAGTATAGAGAATTATAAACTAGAGGCTTTCATCTAAATGTGTATTCACACTGGATTTAGGGTTAGGTCTTTTTGTGTTTTACTGAAGTCTCTCTCAGTTTTAAAGCCAGAACCATGCATTCAGGCCACTGTTATTGAGCTGCTAAGGTGATCCTATAGAAACACCGTGCACACCCACAGTGCACTACATCATGTTTATCATATGCCTTTCCCAGCAGTAGGCAAAGGATATTTTTATAAATCTTTACATCAATGAAAGTAAGTAAGTAAGTTGGGTTTTACTTTTTTAGGTTAGTGGCAAAATGGCTTGAAGTTAAATAACTTGCAGCGCAGCAATGGGCAGTGTGCGGTTTCTGACACACTAGCGTTATGTGCCAACTTTTTCATCCAGCCAGCAGCATTAGGGCAGCATTAGGAATGACATCCTCTGCCAACAGCTTCTTTTTAGCCTACTCAGAAATCCCAAGAAGCATAGATTTATGCCAAGATGAGGATGCCAGCATTTTTCATTTTTAGCCTACTTGGAAGTGCCAGTAGACACAGATTTATGCAGAGAATTGAAGAAGGGGAGATGAAGGGGTAGGCTTATTTCTTGTTTCTCTCATGTTTCACTGCACATATATCTTGCTAATTTATTCTGTTTAATCCCGTCACGTTTAATGATCCACCTGAGTAGGTAGGAAGGAAGTGGTGTCAGTTGAGCGAGGAGAGGTCTACCTCCCACTCTTAGGCATCCATCCATTTTTTTCCCTCACCTCGTCCTTCCTCCTCCCACTCCTTCCCTGTTGCCCCGCTCTCAGCTCCCAGCACCCTTCACCTATTAACCCTCCTTTCTCCTCGCTCGTTCTCCTCCTCCGACTTTTAAAGACAGGTGTCTTAGGAATAGGCAAAGCATTGATTTTTGACCATCTCAACCACCACCACCCCCTCCCTCTCCCCGGTATCTGTGTCATGGCTCAGGGCTGCTTTCATGTTGCCCCCGTCGTTACTGCTGGAGGTCACCCACGCTTGAAGCCCTCAGGGATCAATGGACATGCTACTGTACAGTAAATATTCACTCCTGAGCTTGCTCTCTGTCTGTAAACACGCATGTACTTGCGTGGTACATATTTGCACACGGGCACACTCGCACTTGGCAAACAGAGACCAGTGGTCCCTCCTCGAGCTTGTCGTCACATTTGCCCAGCTCCATTTCCTGGGGTGTGAATGGAGGAATCTAACTCTGGATAGGTGATTTCAATTCAATTCTCACCCACAGGATCTATTTACGCTCCACTGGGGTGAAATATGCTATAGGTTGTTTTCCACTTGTCACTGTAGCTGCCACTGGTGACACTTCAAATGGACTGTTGTTCGACTGTTTGCAACAGCTCTTTATAGATTTTGTCAACAGCAGGAGATGCAATAAACACGTTTGAATCTTTTGCATTTTTGGCTTTGATGGAGATAGGTGAGAAGAGGCTGATGTCTAACGTATCAATGTATGATGCAGGCATACCACACAGAGCATGGTTTGATGTATGGACAAACAGGTAGCAGACAGTGTAGGCATGTGTATGAAAGAGCAGGAGGTGGTTGATTGGTCAAAGAAATGACAATATTACAGTCAATGTATGTTGGTATTTGTCAAACATTGAGCTTACTGAAGTGTCCTTGATCAAGGCATTGTAGAGTTGCGTTTGCATAAGTGAAACATCGCTGTTAGTTCTGTGTGCGTCTGTGCATGTGTATGCGTGTGTATTTATGTGCACAAGCCTGCATATGCCATTGCTGCTGTCCTCCAGAACCCCTGTGTCTCCAACTTTGTCATTTTTTATTGTAACTGACAGCTACCATTGTCTGTTGCATGCAGAAAACGCTTTATGACCTTGTGAGCGAGCCCAAAAACATTTATACAGCGCACTTGTAAAATCCGCAGCCTGTGCTTTGAAAGGTCCCAAAAAGTCCAAATCCTTAGAGGCTGAAAACAGAAATGTACTGACCAGAATCCCTGCCTTGGAAGTCAAGTGTTGAAAAATGGTGATGCCATTTAAACTGAGCAAATTATGAGAAAGTAATTTGCACCTCAGATACTTTTTATTTGCTCAAAATAAAAGGGTTTAGTGCAGGCCTTTTTGCATATTTCACTGTTGTCATTGGTGTTGCAGAATTCAGAATTGTATTATTATTATTATTTTTTTTTTTGCTGGCGTCATGGAGCTCTACTGTGTGTGTGTGTGTGTGTGTGTGTGTGTGTGTGCACGTGTGTGTGTTTTTGAAAAAAGGGGAGGGTGGATTAACCAGTGCAGGATCTGTCATGGTGACATTTGTGTCCCCTGGCGGAGCAGCAGGGGTCCTCTTCACCTCTGTAACCTTCAACTTTCAGCCCTAACCCCCTTCAGGCCCCCTCTCGCGTTCACCACACGCCCAGCACGTCCGAAGGGGGGGCGTACGAACGCAAGAGAGTGAGAAAAATAAAGGCAGGGGTGGGGGGCAGAAGTGAAGGGGACATGGAGCCGCAGCTGAGTTTGGGTTGAAAGGACAGAAAGGTTGTGGAAGATACAGAAGAAATTAGGCAAGCATGGGAAACAGAGAGAGGAGAGGAAGACTGGAAATGAGGCAGAAAGAGGAGAAAAAAATGAGAGGAATGTGCAAAAGAAAAGACGGTAGTAAAGAGTGGTACAATGACTGGCAGAGAAATGTAGAGGTAGAGCAGAACAGAAAGAAAAGGAGCCAGTGGATCAGAAAGGAAAGTACACAGGATTATTTTGTATCTTAGGGTTTCACCATGTCAGAAAAGCTGAGTATTAAAGTAGCTATCCTAAAATGTGGGGCATTAAGCCATTTATCATACTGAGGGAATTATAAAAATATAGGCTAGCCCTGTAATCGCTGGAAAAGGAGATAAATTAAAGGCCACTGATATAAATTATTGCATTTACAGGTAGTAAACAGCTTCATTTTACATTTTCTGGTGTGTGTTGAATGGAGGCTGTTTGTTGGTACATATGGGTTACAGCTGATGTCAGAACATGATCTTTAGTTCAGTCACACTCCTCCTTGCTGTACTGTCAACACAGAGCCCATTGGTTCAGCTGTGAACATGGACACTGTGGTCAGGATCGTATGGTATGCAGAGAAACGTTTTTTTTTCCCTTTGCACTTAGAACCTTCCCCGTCCTCATACCCATGCACACCTGGCCAATCGCTATGGCAAAGTAGGCAGAGCTGCCAAAAGTTGCAAACACAGAGCACAACAGGCCACCCCCTCCTTTCCTCTTCTCTTCCTGTACCTCCTGTCCTTTTTCCCCTGTCCTGTGTCATTCTCCGGGAGCAGTTCCCATCCTCTCACCCAGTAAATCAGCATAAAATAGCCCTAACTGTGGCAGATCATAGGGTAGAGAGAAGGGGGGTGGAGGTGGTTGGAGTTGGAGTGTAGAGCTTTGAGCTCGGCTGCTTTTTTTTTCTGTGCCGCTCTTTTCAAGATGGGGCCCATGAAATTATCCAACAGGATTATGTAAGGCATCATGGACTCTGCTGCGTCCTGTCATCCGTTTGTCCATTGTATTCCCCTCTCTCTCAGACACCCTGCTACTCTACTACTCTACACATTGTGTGTTATTACATATCCTCTTTACTGATCCTGTCTTCTGGCTTTATAATGTTTACATTCAGCTTTTAGGGCATAAGCTTAGGGTATGATGATAACCAAATGTAACCCTTCTTAAAATGGTCATACATTAATTAAACTCACAGTTTACACTTGTTGAACTCAGGTATTGTTTATTTTTACTAGCTTGAGTATGCTATCAAAATATTTATTGCCTCCAGATTTCCTTTTCATACAGCTGGCTTTGTTGAGTCAGAAGTCGGTGTGTGTCCATGAGCCTGTCTGCCTTTTGTATGTCCATGACAGTGAACCTGGCATGTGAGAACCCGTCTCTTCAAACCCTTGCTGTTCCTGCTGAGGTCACAGAGTGACCTTGGAGCTGTGGAAACCATGTTTACCAGAGACCCCTGTGTTCAAGCTATGGCTGGGTGGCTGCTTCCTTTCAACCACATGGTTTCAAGCCTTAGAGAAACAAGGCTTACTTTTTATTTCGGAAGCCAGGTGTAAGAGAGATGTAAACATGTTGCAAGAATGACACGAAAGCAGAAGTAGTCTGCGAGCTCACTACAGCAAATTGTATAGCAATTTTGTGCAATCTGGTATATTTTTTTGTGTGAATTTGCCAGCCTCTTCTTTGCTCAACAATGCTCATCTTCACACATTAGTAATAAGAAAAAATGTCTGTTTATTTGTTGTATGCTATGTCTATATTTTGTATATAAAATAATTAACTTACTTATTTGTTAATGTGTTTGAAGCATATTCTTTTTTTCTGCAACTAAGGATTATTTAACTTTATATAATGTCTATATAATGTCAGAAACATTGATTTCATGTTTAGTCTGATCAGCACCCTAAACTCCCAAAGTATTCCATTTATAATGATGTTTTCAAAGCTTTTGAACCCAGCTTATATCTTGTATTTACACTCAATAAGTGATGTAACAGTTAGTTGACAATATCAGAATTGGTCAAGTCCCTGTTGATGTACAAATCAATTAATCTACTTCTCTCAGCACTAATGTTGTTTACTGAAGGAAAAAAAAAATCACAATCACACATAATAATAAACCTTTTAGCTCAGGATTTGCCGATCTCTCCATCACATATCTAGGCTTGTATCAATGTAGGAATAATTAAGCATATAAACTAGAGTACGTGCCGATACGACTTTCTTAAACGTGTATGATTTGGTGTATAATATAAGCTATCATATCTACACTGAGAATATGGATTTGCATATTTACAGCACATACAGCCTAGACACTCTCTCTTGTCTTTCACTGTGCGCTATTCTGTGTGTATGTGTGTGTGTGTGTAAGTGAGTATATAAGTATAAATGTGTGTGTGAGTGCGTGCACAGACTCGCAGCAGCCACCCTTGCCCCCACCCCTCTCATTAATATGTATGTGTTCTGAGGCAGCTAGCGAAGACGGTGTGTTTCTCACCAGCTGATTAATGCTGTCTGTCAATTACCTCTAGATCCAACCGTGCTGTGGAGCTTCCCCCAGGACCTCACAGACCAGGTTGGAACACACTCTTTCTTTTTCATACTCTCTCTCTCTCTCTCTCTCTCTCTCTCTCTCTCTCCCTCTCCCTCTCGATCTCCCTCCTCACTCCCACTTGTTCACTGCTTACGAACAAAACTACCCTTCCTCCTCTACCATCTCCTTCCTTTCCTAATACCCTTACTCACCCACTGCCATCCTCAGTAACCTCCCCAACACCCATCCACCACCACCACTCTCCGCCATCATCCCTATCTTAGCACTTCCCTCTCCTCTCTCTCTTCTCTCTGTCTCTCGCTCTTGCTCTCTCTCCTCCTCCTCCTCTCTATCTCTCTCTGTCTCATTGTCGTCTATTTGGTAAAGCGATGACAGGTCTTCCAATAACCGGCCAGATCGGTAATTATCATACAACCCGTGACAGGAATGCACCTGTCCCCCCCCACTTCTTTTCTCTCTCCATACTCTGTGTCTCACTTGCTTTCTAAACATTCTCCTGCTCAGCCTGCTATTTTGTTTCACATTTATAGCATTGGGTTCATATTCAACTAAGCAAAATCTGCAGCTGTTTTGCAGTACTTTTTTGGCACAATATGTTCTTCCCAAAACTAGTAAATTAGTATTCAGGAGTTATATATGCCTTAATGTCTCCTAGTTGGTGCCTTTCTTGTTTTTGTTTTTGGTCATCATTTCACAATGATTATATGCCACATACTCTTCAAAGTGATAGCTGAGGAGTCCGGGAACACGGAAACATTGCTACAATGAAATCTGAAATGGTAAGAAAGCATAAGCAGTCAGGTGATCACAGAGTTGTGTCAAGTCTAATTGTAGAAACCTTGATTTGGAGGTAAAATTGTCTCCCAAAATGCTTGCTATTAGTCTTTATTTGTCTGCACACAACCAACCCAAGTACAGTGGGTCAAAGTTTAGCTTCGAAACTCTGTGTTATAATGGATGTGTATGATGGACAGGTTTGGTGTAATATTTCTGATTCACCTACAGCATATTTTTTATCAGCTGTGAAATGAGTGATCCTGTAAATCCACTTTTCTATATCTTGCTTCTGCTCTCAGTGACATTCACTGCCAACTCAATCCCTTCCTCATGCTACATGCAATGGTGAATCTTGATAAATATAGGAAGAAATACTTTTCTATGGTATTGGATCTGCCACTTGTTATCTAGAGTTGAGTAGGACTAAAAGTTAGATCGGTGCCATTTGAGTTCCTCTTCAGATAAGTTTTGTACTGGGGTTTGTAACTAGTTTATTGTTTGAATGCTTCTTTGTGCCCCATACAATGTGTCTTTCGCTTAATTTGATAGTGCAAGTTATCGACTATGATGAAATGATATTAAGACTGCTATTGTCATAAACGAACAATGCTCTGTGGTTCAAATACATCAATCTCTAGGACTGTTACACTGGAATAATTTAAACGGTTTAATGCGTTGCGCATATTTAAGCGGCTGCTCTTACTATGAAAACAGAAGTCTCAGCAGGATGCCTTTGTTTTTGTCTCTGACTACCTAAAGCACAACAGTGTAGACTAACTTAGTCAGACGATTGCAGCCTGTAATGTATTCATTTCTGTGTTGTAATATAAAGTCGATTAGACTGAATCGTTCTGTTGTGATGACTCCGCTTGGCTCCTTCTCTCTGTGGCTGTGACTTTTCAGGCCCAGGGTGTATGTGTGTGTGATTTTTGCTGACAGTTGCGTTGTGAGAGACAAAAAACAACAACAAGACATGCAGCGTATTG
Source organism: Lates japonicus (assembly GCA_033238685.1). Classification (NCBI taxonomy): domain Eukaryota; kingdom Metazoa; phylum Chordata; class Actinopteri; family Centropomidae; genus Lates; species Lates japonicus. The sequence goes on from BRZM01003569.1 coordinate 6,543,700, forward strand.
TCTCACTTGGGCCAGTGCAGGACAAACAGACTAATTCAATCCTCTGGACGATGGCACACAGCGTATCATGGTGGGTGGAAGAACTGGACAAGTAAAAGAAAAAAAAAGAGAGACAACAATATATTGCGTAGGCTAGCTATTTCCTGCGGCAGCCATGCCAGTGTGGTTTTAAACATTTCTGTGATCCCGCACAGGAATAAGCATGAGCATAAAAGATCGCTGGTGATCTGCCAGGCAGGCATGCTATCAGGTAAGCGGTGGGTGAGGGAGCAGGTGAGCAAGAAATTACAGGCATACAAATATCATCAGGCAAAAAAAAAATTTGTGTAAACATAATTATGTGTTGGCGTGGAGCTATATTCTCCATGTCTCTCTTTTCCAGCCCCCCTTCTCACTTTCTTTCTGTCTGTTATGCGACCAGATCGTTTGTGTGGATAAAGACCCTTAAGATGACTAGTTAGCGTGCTGTGTACAGAGGGATTGGCCCTTTCCCCCATATACATAAAACTGTCACGGGCCTCATTCCTGGGATTAGGGCTCTTTCCGCCCTTTGGCAGGGGCTGTAGGCTGGGTCCTCTATTGGTCTCTGTCACTCTGTGGCCCAGGCTGTGGCAAGCAGCAGCCAGCAGTCTCCTGGAAGGCTCAGAGCTCAGAGCTCAGAGCAAGGCCTCTTTGTTTTAGGCCGTTACAGCCATTTGCTCAGCGTAATGACATTTGTAGGCCGTGGGATTGCAAGTGGAGGGTTAGTCTACTAGGGAGAAGGAAGGAGACAGAAAAGAGGAGAAAGAAGAGGATAGGGATGGAAGGGAGGAGAGCAAGACATGAAGACAGACAGGAGTGGATTATGAAATACAGATTGATTTTTTCATTGCAGCCAGTGCGATAGAAAGCTCAAGAAAGACGACTGCAGGGCTGACTGCGCGGGGTGGTGCTGGGGGAAGTGTGAGAGTGAGCTGCTCCCTCTTTCTCTCTCTCCCTCTCTTTTCCTTTTTTCCTCCTGCTCCCCCTATTCCTTCCTCAGCCCCTGAGACTCTTGATGCCCTGGTCATCTGCAGATGCCACTTGGATAGAGAGGGAGAGATGGAAGAGAGGGAGGGGAAGAGAGAGGTGGCTAAAGCATATATTTGAATTGCTAGAGGGGCTTTTTTTTTTTTTTTTTTTTTTTTTTTTTGCAAATGGAGCAGACAGATGGAAATCTGTCCGTTTCCTCTCAGATCTCATCCCAAAGTTGTGGAAAAACACAGTAGACAGAACACACACACACACACACACACACACACACACACACTGACTCATGAGCACACAAACTGAAAATGATTCTGCCAGTTAATTCTAGCTAACCACAGTGTGGTGTATATAAAGCCCACTTCACTGTAGAGAACAGAGGATAATATGATAAACACTCAGCAAGTTCCACAAACAGAAGACTATCTGAAAACCTATAGAGAGACTGAGAGCAACACAATATTTAAAAATGTTAAGTCACTCCACACACCCTAGGAACCTCTGCACCTCTCAGCCCAGGACAGCAGACAGAAATATATTTCTATGGCCAACAGACTGCAGCAGTTTTTCGGTTTTCATATATATCTGTGTTTATCTTTCGGTTTATTTATGTGATAGTTTTTGCCTTTGGTGACGTTTGCTATGTCATTTTCAGTAGGTTAAGTCACCACAGCTGTCAGCCCACTTTGGAAGTAGAAGATTTAACAAACAAAGTCTTTTAAGTCGAATCACGAAGGTCCACGTGTGTCCTGTATGTTAGCTCTCATTCTACTGAATGTGACATTATCTCATTCTGTACAATTGTATCTAATTTGGAATCTGATAACTTTCAGAGGTCCCAAACCAGAGAATCCATAAAAAAATTATTGAGGTATTCAGGTACTTGTTAGGCTTTATACAAAGGTATAGTATCATCTCGTGAACAACGTTGAAATTACAGTTGTCTCTGGAAAGTCTAAATTCAGGCTGTTGGTAGTGGTGTAAAGGTGTGGGGATGTTTTTCTTAGCATACTTTGGGCCCCTTCATACTAAGTAATCATTGTTTAATGCCACATCTAAATATTGTTTCTGACCAATGCACCTCCCAAAGCAAATGTATCATACTGGTTTTATGACACTCTTTGATGATTAATTAATTCATTAACCTCACAGTCTCAGATCAGATCCAATAGAAAACACAATGGGATGTGAACAGGAGATTGCATGAATCATGGCGATGTGCAGAAAGTGCTCTGATGCAATCACATCAACGACTAGTATTGGTATGATACATCTCTCTCTCTTCCTTTTTGCGTTTCTTTGGTTTAAAATGCTTTCTCCTAGTGTGCCTGTCATATTTTAGAGAGATAACGTGTTTACTTTCTTGTATATCACTACTGAGCTGCTAATCTTTTCCTAATTTTCAGTCTCCAGTCCTGTCTGTTTCTTTCTCCACTATCATGCCCTTTTTTCTATTTTTGCAGTATCCCTCCATCCCTTCTGCCCCCTTTGTATCTCTCATCACCCGGATTCATAACCTCTTATTTCCAAAACATCATCTCTGTTTTCCTCTCACAAACCCCTGTTGCAGGAAATAGCAAAATATGTACAAACTGCATTTTTTTTGACAGTCTGGTTACAGCATAATATCCAGAGAGAAAAGGAATTATTGAATTAGGAATAGATTTTCCTGCAAGGTCTCTGACTAACAAGTTGATGTTAACTCTGTATTCCACACATGGGAACTGATATTCCTGCATGCCATCATGTTGACCTGAATACAGTTTTCCGGCCTGCGAGCTGGTGGAATATTTGATCTGAGGTATACTGCTGTATAATTTAATTGTCATAAATACATTCAGGACTTAGGATTTACTAAAGTGACAATGTACTGTTGCTTGGCACGGTATGTGAGCAGTTTGCTGTGATTTGCGCTTTGCCCAACTTTCTTCATTAAGTTTTCTGTCGTGTCATAGTTGGTTTGGCTTCAGAATCAAGCTCTTCGCTATATTGGTTTCAGTAGCCACTACCTGGTATCTGTGGTTTCGATATAACAGTGGTAAATCATATCATAATAACTGGTGAATTATAATACAAGTAGATTTCTAAATAATATATATATATATATATATATATATATATATATATATATATATATATATATATATATATATATATATATATATATATATATATATATATATATATATATATATTTGTCTCTTTTAAGTATATGTGCTCTGTCTTTAATTTAACACTCAGGTTTCTAACGCATGACTTCGAACAATTCAGCTTTTTATATTAAGTAGTCCTGTATACATCTCTGCTCAAAACTCACTGTGTGTCAGTCAGACGAAGGAGGACGGGCAAAGAAAGAAGAAAGGCGGGCGGTCTCGGAAGCCTTCGGCAGAGTGTTGCTCTGACAATCGCTCCATCCGGATGAGCCTGACATGCTGTGATTGGTAGCCACAGCTAGACTAGCCCTGGGTGAGGTAGAGGCTTTGGAAAGAGTGGTGGGTGGGTGGATGGGGTGTTGTTGGAGTGGTCTGAGGTTAAGTAAAAATTATGGACATGATGGTAGCTAAGCCTGAAAGAACCGGTGGCCGGGAGAAGGGGCAGACCTGTGGGTGAGAGCAGTGGGTGGAAGTCAAGGGTGGGTGGGGTTTTAGTGGCAGAGGCCAGAGATGCTCTTGAAGACGGTGATGTGTGGCTGAGGTTGGACCTTATGGGGAGTGATAGAAAGCGATTGTAGGGAAGAGGTAGATGTGAGAAACCGAGAGAGGTTGGGTTTAAAGGATGTGGGCTAAAGAGGGTGACAGTTAAGGTGGGAGGAGGTGAAGTCATGAAGAGTTGTGGAATAGAAGGTGAAGATAGAGAGAGGTGCAGGCGTGGGTGGAAAAATGAGGACAGTGAAAATGAGATGGAAATTGAATGGTTGGCAGTTGCGGAGTTGGTGGTGAAGTTTGGGAATCTGATGTTGGTTGCAGAATCCAAAATGTGTTTCTTTTTTTGTTTTGTGGTGTAAATTTCATGGTCTCCAAGGTCCTGAGCCGATGATCTTAGAGAAGTACATGTGTCCTTGTCAGTTGTTTCTGGTTTCCCAATGATTGGATGTAGAATCCAGTTAATGTACAGTAGATGCCATTTCATTACCCATTGAGGTTGCCATGTGTGATTGCGGTGTGGAGGAGACAGGCATTGATAGCTGAAGGGAGTTGATCCTGGACAGAAAAAATGCAACAAGGACAAAGCTATCTTCCCCACCCATCCTCAAAAAGATGGGGAACAGAAAATAATGATTTTTGTGTGGTGAGCTGTGGTACTGTCTTTGGGTGCTGCTGCGTAGTATGAAACTATAACAACCAAAGTAGTGTGAAACTGAGATGAAAAGATGGGGTCCATGCCTTTTCTTGTTTAGAGTGAGGTATGGACTCTAAAGATGTGTGTGTGTATTGCGGTATGTATGTGTGTGATCAGTGTCTGGGTTCTGGGCGTCACCCACCTCACTGACATGGATGTCTAAAACAAAGCCTCATATAGTCTGGTATGTCTTTAGGGAATAATGTGTGTGTATATCTCTGGGTTGATAGTGTTTTATTTTCCATTCGGTGCCTGCACCTCAGATCCCTGGTGTTCAAGGTCTTGCTAATGACCAGTCTCGCCCTGCTAAGCTGGCCTTGCTGGGCACTGAGCTGGGCAGCCTTTAAATTTGTTCCTCATGGGTCCTGATTCATAACCCTCTGGGCTACTTCCTGGGAGAAGAAGGGTGGTGGAGAGGAAGAGTGATCACCGATGTTTTTCGCCCCCGTTGCTCATATCTCTCCAGCATCGCCCAGTGACTGGCGAAAAGAAAGTGGTGGTGTGTTTTGGCAGTGGACTAAAGAGCCGTTGGCTGCTTGTCTTTCCCAAGCTGCAGGTGGACAGTAGAGGATTCAGCTAGAGATGCACCCATCCTAGTCATATAAAGCTAACTGCACTTTGGCTCTGCCATTGATCTAAAAAGATTAAGTTTTCTACATTTGATTGGAGCACTGATGCTGGCATGGTGCAGTTGGGATGACCACAAAGGAGCAACCCTACAGGGAAGCGACCATGACATTAAGCCATACTCAGCTTTATTTCAAAGCTTTTCGTTTATCCAGATGTTAAACATGTAGCTGTTGTTGTAGCGCAATGTAAACAGTTCTGGACACATGTACAATAAGGGAACAAGATTTTAGAATAGAACAGGGAGATTGCAGTCATGTGTTAAACAGTGACCACCTTGTTTTTGTTTAAAATCTTAATTCAACATCCATTACGTCGAGCTCCTTGTTGGTTTATGTACTAACTTGGACCGGTGTCATGCTGCATATGCTCTGTAATGTATATATTTTACAGTCTTAAACTCTCATTATCCTTGTGCAGTCACAGAGAAAAGAGCTAACATCTGTTTGAAACTAGGTGTCTGTCAACCCAGACTCATATTTGAGTATCAGATGCCAGACTTAACCCAAAATACATACTGCCGTTGCCAGCAGAGCTATCACATATAACGGTATGGCTTGGTGGCATGCATTTTCCTTAACTACCCCATGCGTGGCACAGCAGCAGCCACCAGCCAGACGAAGATAGAAACAATGGCAGGGGCAAATAAGGTGTTATGTAAAGGAGAGAAGGATGGAGAGAGAGGAGGTGCATTGATGACCTGACCCTCTGCTGGGTCATATACATCTGTCAATGAGGGCGTCCGCAGCCAAATGTTTGAATGATGTTGCTGCTGCCCCTGCTGAGCTTCAAGCATGTATACATTCTTTGTGTGTGTGTGTGTGTGTGTGTGAGTGAGTGAGTGTGTAGCCGGCCAATGGTGGGGAGGCAGGCCCACGTGAGTTCCTTCTGATCAAGCTAAGCCCGGGTGGTGCAAGCAAGAAGGAAATCCCCGGCTGCCCATTTTTTTACACACACACACACACATGCATTTCTCTCTCTCTCTCTCCTCTCCTCTCTCTCCCTCTCTCCTCTCTCTCCACTCCTCTCTCCCTCCCTCTCCTCTGTGCTTCATTAATGAAGCCATGCTTATGTTTAGAACATAATGGCTCTCTTGGCCAACACTACAGAGTGTAATGTGTGTGAGGTGAGTGTGGGTGAGACATCTCCCTATCATGGTAATATATTCAGTGGAAGATCTCGGCAGAGCATGCTGCACTCCTAGCCTGAGCCATCTGCTGATATGTAGAGACATCAGCAGGACGAGGTATTAGCACTGGAATAATACACACTGTTATTGTTGGCATACATACTTAATTCCTCCAAGCAAATATGCCCCCTCACCCCATAACATAAATACATCATTGTGGAAAAGCAGAAAATAAATGAAATTACCAATACAGTAGATGAGCGTGTATACTACCCAGTGGAATTAATGTTGGACGTGGCTCATTGTGGCTGATAGATGGGGCCTTGGGACTGGACATTGGGTTAACACAAATTAATTCTCCTACGTATCCATTATAGCCTTAAAAAAGTGGGCGACATTTACCCTCTATAAAGACAACACCGAATTAAGCAGTAGCTTCTGAGCAACTGATTTCCAGTGACATTTCAAGAGGTGGGTATAAGGTGTTAAACCAGTAGAAACTTCTGTTGTTAGGTAGTTTTGGGAGGCGAAACGCCAGCCTTGTTTGTCGCCGTTTTAGGCGATCTATGAAGCCTTGAGGGTCGAAGTACAGATTTGAAAATGACCTTCTTTTCAGCAAACATTCTTCTCTATAGAGGTGTACATACACCATATGAATGAACATATACCTGTAATATTTATGTGTATCGAAGAGGCCAGAAAAATCAATCACCCTTACCTTCTTCTTTTGAAGGAAAGAGGCTGTAACATTATGCAGGTTCACTGTTAACCATCTTCCCTCTGTTCTGCATCAGAGGTCTGAGGAAAAGGAAACTAGTGGAGGGGTTTAAAAATATATCAGAAGAAAAATTGACGCACAGTCCTCTCCTGTCAGCCTGGGCAGGAATGAGCAAAGAATGAAAATGCTCGCGCCCCGTGTCGTTTTGATACACCTCGTATTACAGCTCTGTGGTGCCCCTATCAACCCCCTCACCTTCCCCCTCTAAGCAGCTCTGTTGCTTTGGTCCGACTCTGAAGGCCACGTTCCTTATACGGCTGGGCGCAGGTCAGAATAATAGCTTGGCAACGCTATTAAAAACTAATGAAAATCTCTGCGGGTCTGAGATTCTGGCTGACAGAAACTCTCCCTGCCATTATTCTGCTTCTCTCCTCACTATTCTGTAGGCTTTTTATTCATCTCTAAATCTGGCTTCTCTCTCTTCTGTCTTCCCTGTGTCTGTCTGGGTCGTCCTGTCTTTGTCTCACCATTTTTTCTGTCTTTCTTGTCTTGTTTCTCTCCCTCATCAGAATTTCCTTTACCTGCATTTGCATTCAGATGAATGCGTTTCAGTTGTCTTTCCTCCTTTAAATGTGTTGAACTTCCCATAAAATATGGCTATGTTGTATAGAGTCGTTGTTTGACAAATTCTATTTGTTGTTTCCCCGGTGGAAATTTTAAGACAAGAGCTTAAGTTTCCCTTCCTTCTATTGCTGTTGCATGTTCAGTAAGGCCTTGGGGAAATAAATATATTGTTTTCATTTTTCAACATATGGCTATTTGATACCTTATAATATGCAGGAATCACTGATAATTGAAGAAAATGAATTGAGCACACTCATGTCTTTATTTATACAGCCTGGACAAGAAGGAATCAGAGGTCAGGTCACCTACAAAAGTGGGATCTAGAAATTATCTTGCTCCAGACACGAATATCCTGACATGGGTGTAAATCTAAGTTCCACTCTCTAAATTTCCTATCTGTGACTACAGCGCCCTTTTCCGCCCATATTGTAATTTCTAGTAAAATATAGAAAATGTTATACATCATTTCTGCTCATTCTGAACAAATTTACAATCAAAGTGTGGTTTACAGTGATATACATGTCTGTCTGTGGTCTAGTTTTTTAACTAAAAATGCTTGACTCATACAACATGTTCAATAAGCCCTCTTCATTTTCTAAGGATAGAAATTAGTGTCAGGAAGGATGCAGTGGGCTGGTAAACATTGTGACAGAAGTTGCTAATCTGATTGTTTGACAGCACTGGATTAATATGCTGTATTCTTTAACATGACAGGAAGTTAATCTTTTATACCCACCATATTTGTTGGCTAGTTGGATGTTTAGAGGTGTATGGGCTCTGTAGAAAGTCAAATGGAAGAATGTAGATTTTGGTTTGTTTTCTTCCTCAATGAACAAACATCATGTCATATCCAGTATACCTTAAATTTCAGATGCTCCTATTAAGATTTACATTTAAATTTCCTCAGTTTATCTTCAACTAATCAGGTTGTGAGTTTGTTGTAATTTTTTCACACATACTTAAGATGCATAGACACAGAGCAATATTATTGCTACACAATACAAGGTAAAGTAAACACTTTTGCATTACTGTCAACAATTTGGTCTACAAGATCCTCTATCTTCTCCTCTTGTAGCAATCTTGACATGTTAGTGAAGTCTGGCAAAACAGTTGTTAAATTTGCGATTTAGAAGTCACTGGCGATCACTGGTGCAGCTGCACGACAGGTGAGCCACACAATAACAACAGTGGTAAATTCCTCTAGTAGATAATGAGCTGGCTCTGAACAATTGAACTACACCAGGCAGGTCATAGACAGCGCTTGTTGTCTCTTCTTTCTCACCTCTGTCTCCTCTTTCTCTCTTAGTATATTTACTTCTATGTTTCCTTCAGGTCTCTTCTCTGTCTCTCTCATTTAGTATCACATCCAGTAACCTACGGTATCTGAAAACAAATTCAGGAGTTTGCTGTTTACAGTATATTCGTCCAGGGCTAACTCGTTCCCTTTTTCCAATAAAAATACTGATGAGTAAGTCAGTTCATCACTTCTTTCAATTGCCAAAATGTATATGGTCGTTTGTTTGACTTTTGTCTTTTGTCAGTTTTGAGCTGTTTTAATCCACCAGTCTACAGTGGTTTCATACCATCCATACATTTTATTCACTGCATTATTTATTTTATTCTGTCTCTCGACAAGGCTCCAGCTGTCATGTACCTTTACACATTGCAAATGAATGCCTATCCATCTGGTCTTAAAGCTGAAATTTGAATATTTTGTAAAAGCTTTACCAGTGGGCCCTGTATTGACATTTAAACAGTGTGTCTGTTTGAATGGGGTCTCTCTGTCATATTATGAAAGGCTGGTCGTGAACCAGCACCGGCAGGATGGTGAATCGGCTGGTATGCACAGACAGACAGGTGGGAAAAAAGGGGGCAAAGGAGACGGGGAGGTGTTGGTAGGTGAGAAAAGGTGGGTATGGGAAGAAGTCTAAGATGACAGGGGCTTGGAGGGAGGTGAAAGAGGGGCGGAGAATGGGGGATTGAGGCAGAGAGAGGAAGGAAGAAGGAGGTGAAGGGCACAAGGCCTGCAGTAGGAAGAAGTGAAAAGGGTGATGGAGACATGGTTTCAAGCTGATGGTAGTAGCCTGCAGCTATGTCATTATACTGTGAGCGCTGGCTGAACCTTGGGGTCCATGCTGCAAGCCTGCAGCCTTTACTGTGTTGACGTGGCTGCAGCTGGTTTCTTGTTATTAAACATTTCAAACAGGAACTGGAACCTTAAGTCTCCACGGTGCTGCTTTGGATCAGAGCAAGCATCCATTGAGGAATACTCTCCTTATAGATGTCTAGTTTTTGTAAATGTCAAGAGAAGCCAGCAGCGTATGGCATTAGTATCTGATCAACTGTGGTACAGCTATAAAAGCAACACCATGGTGTTGTCATCATATTGGATCTGATATTGATTTTTATGCCGCTAAGGTAATGAATTTTGAAAGTTGAGCGAGACCTTGGGCTGTTTCTACAGATGATATGTTGTGTGACAAGGTGATCTGAATTTCACATTCCTAAAACTAAATTATGTTATATAGCATTCAGCTGTGTACATTGTTAAGATAAGTACAACAGTTAACAGCAAATATCTGCCTCCTCAAGCTCCATACAGGCCTTAAAGCATATTTTGTAGTTTGTCCTCAGTGGATGGATTTTAGTCAGTTGTCATAGTTTAAATTCCTGAAATGACATTCGACTCTTTTAGACTCTTAGTATTAATTGAACCATCCTCAATTAATACATAATATAATAAACTTCTAGGTTGTTGGAATTTTAGTTGAAAATAGTTAATTATTGTAATTCCATGAGCTGTGAAATCATTCTGGCTCCCTTAGCACCCCAATATTTTGTGTCCATGATGTAAAGCTGTCAGTATACAGAAGTAGTTAAAATGACTGTTCTGGAGGGTTTGTTAACCTCTAGAGGAACATAACTGCTGGTTTGGTCTTTGATCCCTTGAGTAGCTTGTCCCATTAGCGACCAGTGATACTGCTCAGGCCAGTGTACGGATTTATTTTACTTCAGATTGACATGCGATCACCACGGATGCAGAAGTGCACTGTTCTGTTTTAGATGTTTAAATATGTTTCCTACCTTTCCAGCTTTAATTGATATCTATTCGTTTTCATATGGTATAAAAGAATCCTACTTGCAAAGACTTATAATAACTTGAGTTGGTCATTGCATTGAACATCTTCATCTGCATTATTCTGAATTATCTGATTTTGTTTGGTAATGCTTTAAAGCACTCAAGTCAGTCTGCACTTTGAATTGCGTACCAAAGAATAATAAATTAACTGTGGCATCAAAACCGAACATAATGCCGCTCACGATGGATTATACAGTGAAATGGACATTCAAAATAAAACAGTACAGCATGGCACGAGCAGCTGACAGTAATATAAAATATGTGAATTGTATTAGGCTGCAGCCGCTTACTGCTGGTTCACACTGAGAACTGGCTACTATTATTGTATACTAATTGGTGATTTTAGGTTGCTGACACCAGCCTCCATTCATACTGAAACTACATGTAACACAAGAGGCTCAGGGCGGGCTGCTGAACTAGGTTGAGTTACACTGGGTGGCTAGCTAGATTAGTGCTGCAGTAGCCAGGGGAATATAAAGCAGGGCAGGGGCTTAAGTCTGAGTCCCCAGGGAGAGTCCTGAGGAGAGGGGCATGAACTGGGCTGCTTCTCTCTTTCCTTAACCTCCTCTGCTGTTCTGTCCGTCCTCAGAATATCTTTCCCACCTCTTCCTTCCTCCTGACATTCACTCTTGTCAATCTCTTCCTCCATCTTCTTTCCTGTGTTTTCTTGTTTTTCATATTTGTTATTTTCATTTTCTCTCTACATGTCCTCATTCTCTGTCCTTTCCTCACATTTCTCTCAGCACCTCCCTTCTCTCCACTATATTTGCAACATATGGAAAAGTAGACATTACTCATGAAGTTCACCAAACGAAACACCATAGCCGATCTGAGTTTAGTATTTAATCCATTTATAAAGTCTTTTTTTTAACTGGTTAACATCATTCTGTCCACTTGCTATGATCTTAAGCTAGTTTCCCCTTTTTAATGCAGTGGTAGTGGCCAGAGGCGCATGTGTGCTGCCAATATTCAAAGCAGTCAAGCTGAGCCACAGTAGCAGTCTGTCCGTGTCAAATCTAATTGCTGTATGACCTGTAAGCAACACTACCACACTTCTAAAAGAATGAGGTGTGGCGGGAATAAATTAAGTTGGGCCTATTTTTTTAAGAGCAGAAAAACAGTGCGCCCTAATGTAAGTTGTTACTCTTCCCCTGGCATATGTGCTCTAACAATTATGGTGCAACTACCAGTTGCTGCTGTGTGCTATTGTGGTGTTGTGGTGCAGTGATGTGGGATCGTCCGCTGGGGAGACCCAAGTCTGTCTCACTGGGTGATACCCCTGTCTCACTCACGATAGGCAGCACACCCCACACTCTCGCACATACACAGTGTCTGTTAATAGCAGATTCTCCTCATCACAGCCCCAGCCCCCCTCGCCAAACTGCAATATGTGCCTCTTTTCTTTTTGTCTTAGAAAATAGCGAGCAGGGAATAATGTGTGTGTGTGGTAACGTGGAAGTGGTGGGGTCATACATGCTAAACTGGAAGAACCTTGCTGGCCATTCTGTTGATATCCCATGGTATAGGGCCCAGTCTGGCAGAGGCGAGAGCAAACTGTATGAGATTGCCTGAGTAAAACCAGGTATCATATTTGAAACAAGAAGAAATAGACATGGAAGCGGATGAAAAAAAGATTGGGGTAGCATGCTCATACAAGCGCTCTATTTTAGTTCTTCGAAAGAGGTGTTGGGAAAAGAAACACTGTTGAGCTCAGTACCGAGGGTTGATTCATCCCAAATTGCGAAACATTTTATCACTTACCTCTGGTACAGATACCATGAACAATTTAGTTTATTGCCCAGATTTTGACTCTTTTTCTTTTTGTTTGAGATATTAGTCTGTAGTCTCTTTGTATATGGACATTTTCTGCCGGAAGATTAGACCAATGAAAACTTTTGTGATGAGAAGTCTGTTGGGTGATGGAAATTCAGAAAGACAACATGCTACTAATATTTTTTTTCAGTTATAATTTAGTTCTGTTTGACCTTTGTGTTTGGGTGGAATTCAGGGGAACTGAGAGGATATCACAAAACCAACGCAGCCAAAACATAAGACCAACTTTACATTACATTAGTCAGGTTTTGTTTTAGTTATGTTTATCAATAACAACTTCAAAGTTGTGTTGATTTCCCTGATATGCTTACTGTCGCCTGTTTAGTGATTAAACCATAAAGATTTCCTCCTCCCATCCTTACAAAGAGGTGGTTGTCATATTAAGCTATAAATATATTAGCTAGAGTATCAATTAATCAGTAGTCTATTTGAAGTTAACAGCAGCTACTCTGACTTTGAAGCCCATATAATGTTCTTCCTGCTTTCCTCACATGAAGAATCTTTGTAATTACTATCTCATTTGAAATGCCATCTAAAAGCCTGATGAATTTTAATTATTGATTTTATTGTTTTATGGAAAATAGTCAACAGATGAATCGATGACAATTTGCAGCTTGGCATCTGTCTAAAGGCTCAACCGTCAAATCTCTTATTAACAAGACAGTAGATTGAAATAATCACTTATACTATATGTTGATATATGAGGTTCTGATATTATTTAAATATATATATAGAACATGTCTGTGTTTCTATGACAATATACACACATTCGACATCATCTCCCCATTGGTGCTGGGATTGAGACCTGCACAGCCCTCGACTATCCTCAAGCTTGGATACCTGGTGGCGGAAGCTGTGTCTCAATCAGCAGTCCGTGTTTTTATTTGTAGAGGCAGTGCCTGTGCGTCGTGTGTGTGCGTGCATGTGTCGTGTCTGTTTGGGTTGTGTGCCATATGCAGTGCATGAGAGGCTCTCCTGGAACCTGTGGTGTGCGTTACATAGTGGATAATGTGTGTAGCGCATACAGCGATGGCTCTGATGTGCGTGATTTACAACACTGCCAAGATGAGTCACCCCGCACATGCACACACACACCTGGAAATGAGACGAGAGAGACCTCCTCTGCTGCAACCCTCCGTCTTTGAGTTCTCAATTTATCACAGATCTAATCGTCAAAACAACCCTTACACACTGCCTCCTTCACCCTCCCTTTCTCCTGTACCGGGTTTGCTTACTAGTATGGCAGGTCAAACTCAATATTTCCCCACGGTACACATATACATTTTGCCATACAAGTGCATGTGTAACCACCTCTGCAGTGGTCTGAGTCCTTGGAAGCAGGCAGACCTCCCTCAAATCTTTTCCCCCCCCCACCTTCATCGCAACCATTGTTGCCTTGTTGTCTGTTGTGCGACCATTTAAGTTTGATAAGGAGGGCAGGGGAATCAGTGACTATACACGGCGGGTCCTAGCAACAGTGGCGCGGCAGACACAACCTGTAGTCAGATCGGTCTCCTGGGGGAGGCAGAGAGAGAGGGGTAAGACAGAGATGGTGGGCAGCAGCATCTGCTCTCAGCGGGCGTCTCAGTCAGAGAGAGACGGACGCCGGAAATAATTGGCCCGACCAGCGGAGCCGAGAAAGATGAAGACAGCTAGAGGCCAGGCGTAGCAGAGAGGCACAGTCCCAGGATTGGTCTGTGAGTTTGGCAGAGCCTGGCGGGACTGAGAGAGAGGCTTGGAAAGGCAGGCGGTAAAAGGACCTGGTGCCTGGCAGCCTATTCAGGTGGGTTAGCGTCAAGAGAGAGCAGGAACAGGCTGACAGACAGACAGTGGGACCGGTGCTTGGTGGATGTGGCAGGCTGAATGGGTGACTCTATACTCCGCTCTGTTCTCCTGTCTAAATCCATATGCAGCTGGGTGGAAGAGTGCCCCCCATTCCCCTCCCTCCCACCTCAGCCAGGCAGATTTGAACTCCAGCCCACAGGGAGGGTGTTGGGAGGTAAAACCCTGAAGGGCACCCCCCTCATTCTACCTCTTGGCCCTCAGGCTGTGGCCCATTGTCTCGTCTGCCATAGCCTTGGGTGCTGTGTCCCCTCTCTCTCTCTTCTCTCTTCCGTCCATCTTCCTTCATCTTTTGTCTCCTTTTTAACGATGGTGAACTTATTAACTGCTAATTATTCAAAGCTGTGGATCGGATCCTCATCCTAACGGAAAAAGGGGAGCCTTCCTCTATAGTGAAGTGGTTTATATTACATTGTTTGGATTCAGTGCATTTGACTTCAGTGTTTGAGATGCCAGATAGCACGTCAACTTGCTATCAGCAGCGTTTAACATTAATCCTCTTTGTTCAATGATTGTCTTCCCTTATGCTGAAGTATAAAGTCTTATATTAAAATACAGTTATTGTTTTCCTTGTGATGTATGTTTCTCTAAAGGTGTGTGTGTCTCTCTCTGTTCCTGGTTTTCCTGGAGGTCATGGCGATACCAGTTCTGCTTTCCCTTTGACGATGATGCGATTCCTCTCTCTGCTTCCCTGTTTTTTGGCACAGTGGCTCACACTTCGCCTCCTCCAATGGCACAGACTCCACACACACACATGCATACAATTATACACACCTAAGCTCCTCCTCCCACTTACAGACACATGCACATTTAAAAACAATAGTTGTATGTTGCCATCTACCTCTTATTTATGAACTGTAAATTACATCACGCATTGATGCTGTCTGTGACTATTTACTGTCAAGGTTTAATGATGATGAGTAGCATTCTGATTTCATCTAAAGTTGCTGCATTTTCTAGGAAAAAAACAACAACACAACAAAATATCTAAAATAATGTACCTGGTGAACTGTTAATGTGATAATGATGGGTGTCAATGACAATATGATGCATGTTTATGAGACATATTGAAGTATTCGAATATAAAGAGTGTGTTTCTCATGCCTGGTCAGTCAGGCCAACGGCTCAGTATGAACTCTTGTTTCCAGCATGGAAAATGACGTGTTAAAATTCCATTGTAAAGACAGACAGAGAGAGGTGGAGGAGGGCTTTTACTGAAGCTGGTACCATCTAGTGGTGTGGATGTACTGGGTTTCTCTAAATTTTGCGAGATTAAAAAGCTTTTTATTTTTTATTTAAAAAAAAACAGTTTCAACATATCTAAAATATGTAATATCGTTTGGATCTTGTTAGAATCATCATGGTGAGACTTACTGTGAGTTTGTTAATCTAAGCTAGACCATTATTATTTATGATGTTATTATTCTAAATTTTGAATTTCACAGATTTATTAACTTCTTGTATTAGGTGTTTAATAGTCCTTATATTCGTTTAAGTCATCTCTGAGTATATGTGTGTCCTTGTATATGATCCAGGGTTTGAAGTCAGTGGGGACAGAATTCCTGCTTTAATGACGTGACGGCAAACAGTTAGTTCTAATAAAACTCACTCAAGGCTGCGGGTCTGCATATATACTCCGGAAGGCTTTCCAACATACCCCCACCTACGCACACCACGTTCGTCTTAATCTTGTTTTGCTTTTTGGGTGTACTCAGATTTGATCTCTGCAGGTCTGTTTAGGAATAATATTAACCCATAAGTCATTAATATGTCAGAATAAAGGACAACTGGATGTCCCTAAATTTCCCAGACACCAAATCAAACATTCAAAAGTCAGCACTGAATCAGAATCAAAGACAGAATGAGACTTTAATGCTTTAGTGTTTTGTTTGCTGGGTTCAAAATGGCGGACTTGTCTGTTCTTATAGTGTCACGGATTAAACGCTTTAAAACCATTTTTTTCTATCTAGATTTCTCCGGTGTGATGAAAAAATTAATTACAGATCTTAAGTGAACACAGATTTTTGAACAACATTTCATTCCACAAGCCACACCATTGCCTTGGAATAACAAATTATATTCTCATCTGCCCACAAATATATTGATGCCTATAGTATCAAGGGTTAGCCATTTTGATATAGGTGAATTTATCCTCCACAGGCTCCATAAATGAACACAAAACCCAGAAGTCATTTCTTCTCCAACAAAATATCTTTAGATTCATATGGTATGCATATTGTTAATGTTTTTACAAATTAGTGCCTTATTGAAAGACATAAAGTATAATCTCAGTGGACAACTTGTAAAATGTTAGAAAATGTTTCGAGTAATCATTTTAAACTGACTATATTAACGTTTAATAAACATAGCTAAAGGAGCACAAAGGCTTTTCTTTAACTCAGTATAAGCAGCCTCTCTAGTGCTGCTCTACAACTCTGTATGTGTGTGTGTGTGTGTGGCTGTTGATGGACAGTCGGTAGGTTCGCTACTGATGAGCTGCTGGTGAACTCCTCTCCCCACACCACCCACCCTTCGGCCAGCTTCCGCAGCGCTGTGACTCTTCTCTCTGTCTCTCTCTCTCTCCTCTTTCCCTCTCTCTCTTTTCTCATTTATTATTCTGCCACAGTACGACAACAAGGCAGCTTGTGCAGATAGCCATGAAGCTTATATAATGTGGCTCCCTGTCCCTCGCTGAGTTAGACTGCTAATTCATTTGACATATGATATATGGAAATTCGCCATTCTGAGTGGTTGCATATTTAGCTTCATTATAATAAAATAATTACCAGTTATTTTTTAATTTAAAATTGTTTGTAATGCTCCCCATTTGCGTTTTATTTCTTTTTAAATTTTTTATTTTAACCGTGATCTTTCCTTTCCTAGCCACTGTGGAAAAATAAAGTGAGAAAAAGATAAGTAGCTTCAAATCAAAACATCACTTGTAAATATCTGAAATGTCTTAATGTAAGTAAGTTCTAACTGCTCAAGGTTCAGTCAAAGTTTCTTCTTTATTTATAAATCTTTAAGCTCTTTTATACAACATAGTTCTAGGTTATTAAAGTGCAACAATTGCTTCTGTTAAATTTTTAACCATAGAGGCAGCAAAATACAGATTATCAGTTGTTTAATATCTGAAATTATTGTTAAAATTTATTCGTTAAAATCGGCACATAAGGCCCCTGTTTTATAATGTTGAATCTATCATTTCCGTGGTCATAAAATAAAAGTAATTAAAACAGTTTAGTCATCTTGATTGTGAGTACTGGGATATAAAATTGTCCTCTGCTTGGAGAAGTACATGATAGGACAGTTTTGTGTAGCCCTTATGGTCTCATTGCTAAAGCCAAGTTAAAAGATGACAGAACATCAAGGAAAAAAAACCATACAAGCTTTTAAGTGCAACTTGCTGCTCATTTTATCTATTATTCCCTGTCTTTATGTCTCTCTCATTTTAAGGATTCTCAGACATGTGATATTCAAGAGATGAAACTATACATTTCCTGTTTTGTTTAATAGCTGAGCTTTAGATACATTTGGGGCTTCATTACTCTGGTTGTTGGTCTGTATTGGTTGCAGACCTTCCTTCTTAGCAACCACCGACCCACGAGAAAGTAAAGGTGTAATGAAATCTTCCACTAGACCGTCTACAAGTGTAGATGACTACGTTACAGAACTGCTATGCATTAAAAATTTAAGACTCATCTAAAGATGATGCATCTGTAACACCTAACTGGTTCTTATAGCAGCAAAAGACTGGAAATTAGTGTCAGTAATAGTTCATCAAACAATAGTACTGACTTATAGGCAATGTGAGTATCACAGTGTTGATTTTGTGAATGGTTTGTTCATTTCCTCTGATTTTCGTGGATATATATAATCTTGTGAAACTAAATTTTGAACTTATTTCTAATACATTGGTTTATATGCTCTATTATATAACATAATTATAAGTTCAAAACACTTCCACCTTTATCTTCTGTTAGATATTTCAGTGTATTGGTGATGCGGGGTCTCGAGGATGGAGCCTGACGAACAGGTGGGCTGGGTCGCTGGTTCATTCTTGAGTATAGCACTTTATGAGAGACATATTGTTTTAAAAATGGCAGAAGTTAAAATTACGCATAGGCCTCAGTGATGGATGCTTCTGTCGGTTGCGACACAAACAGGTCTGAGCAATGACTGGCGGTAGGGGTATATAAGCACCAGGCTTTAACTTCCATCGCAGAAACCAGGAGGCTGGGAATTGGGGTGGGGTGGGATAAGTAGAACAAAACAATATCTTTAAGTTATATTCGACCTCTTTCATTTAGTAAACATAAACTCATTACCTATTGTGAGGCTGTTGAAAATAATGATAATTTGCTGATTGCTTTGCCTTCACCAGTGATCATCATTTCCTCTAAAACACAAAGTTTAGCACCTTGGTGGCAAGGGTAATGACTATGAGATCTGTGAGGCCTGGCGGCTGCTCTGACAGCAAAATCAGTCTATTGTCCTTCAACTGAAAATGATTAATGTCCAAACTAAGCTTTTAAATGTGAAGCGTGGGAGAAATAGAATACAAAGTCATATCAATTCAGGAACTTTTTGTCTAATGGTTAAATGTAAATGACCCCATATGCAGAATATGTTGTTGGCGGCCAGCGAAATAGGTCACTAGTTGATATCCGGTCAGCATTATGAATTAACATCGTGTTTGATTCGTTTCTCCTCTTGGTGCTGACCTGGTCGTGCGTCTTCATGCGGTGATCAAAATGTTTGGCATGTTAGGGTTGATTATTTCCAGACTAATGATCCTCAAGCCCTCTGATTGGTAAGCAGCTGCCTCAGAACCCAACTGGCCCCTTAACGGTTGCATGATATGAAAAATTTTGCATTGGTTCTTTATTGCTTTCTTGTTCCTGTTAATTCCAGTCTACCGACGTATTGTGCCCTGAAACTCCTCAGTCTCAGCCAGCACACTAGTGAGACTTGGCTTGAAACTCACCTCAAAACTCAAAACTAACTATTATTATAACCACGGAAATACAGGTTATCTGCTATAGATTTTAATTTGGATAGGTGGTTTGTGGCTTGTATTTAGGGCTAATGACGTATAACAATTCCAGTGAGCAATAAAGTCCGCACAGTTAATGGCTCATTGGCCACTAGTTTATTTCAATCCTTTGCATCCAGGCAAATTAATGAGCAGTAATGAGTTCCTTTATTTCATCCCAATGCTAAAGAATTCTTGTCAGATCATTATTCGTGTTCAAAACTGCATCTTTAAAACTAAACTAAATAAAATTCAGCCTTGATAGGACCTATATTGTTATTTGATTACATAATTAATTTAGACCTCACAGCTTTTATACGAAAATGTTGGCCATCTGCAAGACAACAGTCGACTTGGCCAGAATATCCCAACTTTTATAGAAGCCGCTGCTGGAATGTACAAAACTTCATAGGTGGTTATACTTAGTGATTAGCTTTAACACAAACACTGCAATTATAAATTATTTTGAGCTTGTGAATTTATTTATTTTATTAATTACAAAACTGAGTTGTTGTTTTTTTATTGAAGGACATAAAAAGAAGCACAGAGAGGCAGGAGGAGGCTGGCGAAGGTGCAGTGTAGAGGTGAGGGCAGAAGAGCATCTTGGGCCACATTTTGTTAAGCCTCCTGGGAGCAGCATGCTTATCGCTCATAGTATCCTCATCATAAGCTGATGTTTCTTTCTAAAGAATCTACATCTGTTTTCCTCCTACCCTCCTTCTATTGGCAAAAACAGACGCAGCAGGAATTCATAACTCTGGAGAGCCCTAGGTATGAAGAATCATAATGAGACTAGATAGCATTCACTTTTTCAGTGCCAACAATGACTCTGGGCTTTGGTGGCTCTTTGAGACACAATCCATTTCAATCCTGTATACATTAATATAGGTCCTGTGGCGGTCGCATTGCTTTAAACAATACTGTTTATGCTTTGCAGTGGCCAGAGAGCAAAATTATTTATGAACATTGTGACAAAATAGATTTATGACCTGACCCTCTGTTTGTAATTGTACTTATCCAGCAGGAGCGGAACTCAGTGATACATATGTACAAGTACCACGACAATCCTTTGATTTGTCTATATGTTTGTGTAGTATTAATATATACAGCATTTCTGTCTTGGTTATCTATAATTTGATCTTTACAAACTGCTAAATACCTGGTTACCCACAATGAAACATCCAGGTAAAGGTATCTTTTAGACTCTTACTGTATATCAATTTACATTTATATACATATAATGTCAAACATGGTAGTATGATTTGACTGAAACAAACCCCCAGCTTTGTGTTGTTGAAACTACTGAGTATGATTTCTCCATTCTTCTTCCTCTGCATGCATGTTGTCTTTGTGTGCAAGTTTTTGTTATTTCTTGGGCTTGACTTGGCTCTGTTGTAGCAACAATGTGACATTCCTGAATAAGCAGCTGATCTGACATGGAGTTATTCCTGATGATTTGCTGGAAACAAATCGTTAAGAAAAAACACATACATACACATTCTCACACGTTTCTGGGTGCCTGACTATTCTGCATTGTTACTGCTTAGGAGAAATGCAAATATACAACAGGCAGAGTGTGCGTCTGGCGCTGAAGGTGTGTAGGTATTCCATGTTAGACTGAAGAGAGAGGAGAAGGAAGGAGAACAGGCTGGGGAGAGGCGGGGGCTGGGACACGGCACCGATTCAATCGTGTATCACTGGCTACATGAAGACCCTCAGTACTGATCAGGATAAAGTCTTGCTTAGTGAGCCAATCATATTATACACACACATTTCTGACTGAAAGTTGGCAGAGATAATCTAATATACTGGAGGCTAAGGCGAATGGACGGTTTGTGTGGAAAGAGGGTGAGGAAGAGAGAGACTGAAGATTGTGAAATCCTAGGTGGCTAGAAGTGTTAGTGTGCATGATTTGAGTTCAGCCCCCCAGCTGTCGTTCCAGGGAATGTTGAGCCGAGGGGAGACAGAAGCGATGAGGTTTAAGCGAGGAGTAGTGAACTGTTTCCCAGGCGTGTGCCTGACCATGCGTGCATTAAACCTCTCTTGAGGAAACCTTGATTCGCACCTAACTTCCTACCTCTTCTTTTACTATGTCTTGTATTCTTCTTAGTTTCTTTCTCTCTGTCTGTACATGCATTTACACACACTCATGCATTTCCCTCAAACAAGCAACAGCTGTTACCCAAAACCAAAACAGAGTTCTCTTAAGGAGCCTTGAAAAAGCTAAAACAAACATACTTGAAAACCTCTGTGTTCCACGGTGGTAAACAGTTTAAGTACAGGTGCAAGTTTGGCTCCCTCATTTTCGGCTAAATGGCCCGAGTGTAATGGCAGGTCTTGTCGTGGAGCTCATAAATGCTTGAAGAAATAATCTGTGAGGGCCTGTTGGTCAGCTAGCTCATATTCCAAAGCCCCTGTCTTTAGAGCATGAGCCCTGTATGGTACTGACAGCCCCTCCTGGGCCTTGAAATCAGCGTGGCTGGATAGCGCGTCTGGCCACGCTCATTGAATCTTTAACTCCTGTTGCTTATTAGCTATCAGTCGGATGTTTTGATTGTGGGCCTGCGCTGCGAGATTGCCCTCTGTCTGCAGCAGCCGATCTAACATATTGCTAGTTAACTGCTCCTGACATCAACAACATAAATAAATTCATGTCTATATTTTATGTTTTTCTTTCTGTTGTTGTTTCTCCCCAGGAAAACCAGCTTGAATGACATGCCAGATTCTCTACTGATCTGCACCTGTGCCAAAAGCCCTTCCATCAGTCAACCTGAGTGTGGTGGGTATAGATCTATATTCCCTTATCAGGCAAGACAGCTGAGTAGACACAGAAGAGACGAGATGGCCGTTGATTACTCTAGTAGCGTGTTGCATCAGGAGGAGACTATGAGATGAGAGAATGTTAACAGTTGGCTAGTAGTTAAAAAGTAGGCGAAAGATGCCAAGTGTAGAATGTGCGATGAAAAAGCGAGACAAAAGAGGGAGGAATAATGAAGTAAATGGTGTACCGAAGACAAGAGGAGGATAAGATGGCATGAAAACGGACGAAATACGGGCAGACGGGAAGATAATAAAGAAGAGGTTGAAATGGAGAATAAATAGGCAGACAGAAAGTGAGCAAGAGGAGGTTAAAGTGAGGAACAGAGGAGAGCGCAGAAGGCTGACACTCTGAGCTGACAAAGAAGTGGCGCTAACAGGTTTTTGGTAATGTGATAAGCTTCCTGAGCTGGACATGTTTAAACGAAAGGTCCTTTCTGTCGTCATGTCTCCTGCTTATCAAAAGCAAATGTGTCCCAGGTCCCTCAAAGTCAGCCCGTGTTTTGTGTGCTCTGACACAATCTCTCCCCGTGTGTTTTCAACTCATACATAAAAACCTCCTCTAAACAATTTAGGCTCCGTAAACCTAGCCTATAGTGAATGTAATGGTTTTCAGTGGGACTGCTAAACTCGTAGTATTTGTTCTAATATCTATTTTGAGTTTCTTAGACTCCACGTAATGGGATCAAAAGAGTTTCAGTGTTGCTTTGTCGCCGAGGACTGCAGCTCTTTTGAACCAGTCATTAGCAACTCTAGGTCTTTGCAGTGGCATAAGTCAGAGGATATGCATCTAATTACAGATGAATATACATATAACTAGAATAATATAAATTAATAATATATCTCGATGAAGAAGGATGTAAGGTCAATTAAGATTCCTTGTGATTTTTCTTTGTCAGGTTTTTTATCGGCTCTCTATGTGAACAAAGCTAGCATATTGAATCTCGGGGCTTCATTGGAAAAGAAGCCCGGAGAACAAGTGATAAGCCATCTCTTTCATGAAGCCACTGGTTTGATATTTGATGACAGAATTATTCAAAGTGGTTTTGTTTATCATGACTGAAGGATCATTGTCCCCTTTCATGTGAACCCCTTTGCTCTCTCTCTCCTCTCATTGTGAGAATGGTGGTTATATGTGCCACTGAATCTGAGATCAATGACAGGGCGATGAGTGGAGGAATAGGTGAGCAGCAGAAATGCAGGAGGGGAAGGAGGCTGCCATGAATGAAACGCTGCTGCTAATGTGAACCTGGCTTTCAGTTGGCCAAATAAGCTGCGCTATCTTTCAATATAACAAAAACAAACTATCCTGGGCGCTTGGTGTATGTTTCTTCTCCTCTAGGCAGTCATTTTATAAATGATTAATGCCATTCCCACTCTGCTATATTCTCTCTGAATATCAAGTTTTCTCTCTCTTTATGTTTAACGAGCAATTGTGCTCAAAAAATCTCCTTGATGCCTTTCCAGATTAACCCTTTCAATGTTTTTATATAAACATGTCTTGAAAAGAACAAGAAAGCAGATAACCAAGCAAACGTAATAAAGCCTGGTTGTTAGAGCACGGCTTGTGATTCTCACAGTGCCATGAATTTGTAGACCAACAGGAAGAAGCCTTGTTTGAGCGAAGGAAAAACGAAACAGAGATGCAGAGATTTTTTAATGTATATACTTTACCTTATGTGATTACAGAGGTCTCATAACTTTAATCTGTTTCCCAAAGTCCAGTATTTATACACAATTTACTTTTAATAATAATTTTCATTTCATATTTCTTATCTTCTGCTGGTGGTTTAGATGATTGTAAGATATTGAAACAAGTTTTCTGTTTCTGTGCCCCTTCTTTTCGTGGTTACTGCTAGAGATGCTGGTAGAAACAATTAAAAAACATGAGTGTTTGAAAGCTGTAAATATTCCACTAGCAGGTGGGTGGCTATAAAAGTACAATCATTAAAATTTCAAGACTGGCTTTCACGCATTTTCTATTAACTTAACTATTTAATTGTTTGTTTAATATGGTAATTCATTATCTAATGTAATATTTCATTACTGTCAACCATCAGTATCAATGACTGTTGTAATAATTTTAGCCGATTATTTAATGTGATGGTATTCTCACAATGACCATTAGCTATATTCTTTAACAACCTTCTCTTTTCAACCGATTAATTCTCAATACCATTGAGCGGATTTCTGAAAGAATTCTGTGGTAGCACTGGGTACAGACGATATTGTCATCAGAATAATTGAACATTAGTGCTTCTTGCTTTTCCTTCTCCAGTTTCTCATCTTGCTGAAAACCAAATACCATGCCGTGAGAGGCAATAGGTTGGCTGATTTTTAACATAGCTCAACATGTTAAACATGGCTGGAAAAATTATGGAAGAACACTCAATTTAGCAATTGCATTGCATTACATATTCAGGCACCCCTAAATGCAAATGTAATGATTCGATCTAATCAACTGCTAAGTGTATAAAAATAATAGTTGTTGTGTTGTAGATTATTTTGATTAGTTGTAATGACTTTTTGATAATGCTAGTAGCTTTTAACCGTTGAATTAATTCCTTACCTGCTGAAAGTGACGTGAGTCAACATTCTTTCATTTTGTGTATCAACTATGGGAAAAACTCAAAGACAGTTGAACAATTTCAGTTTGTTTTATCGTATTTATCTCTCTAAGCTTCATTATTTCTAACAATGACCTTCCTCTAGAATAAACAATTGTTTATAATGAGTATTTCACATTTTTCACACTTAATACATTCCATGGGTAAATAGTTTTGTTTTGTTAAATAAAACAAAACGATTTCAATGTCAACCAAAGTCAAAAATGTCCCGTTATGTGCCTTGTTTTCTTTTCCTTTTTTCTTATTACAGTCTAGTAGTGATTTATTAGCTCAAGACTGTAGAATAATTAGCATCAGGCTTTTAGTGGTGCTAGCAATTTTTAATACAGTGAGAATTTCCTGGTGTAGCTCAGAACATTTTCGATCCAGCAGCACTTTATAATGACAGGTAATCTAACATTTGATTACAATGTTGAATAGGTCAACTAAATAAGTCATGGGTTCAAGTTATTGCGTATTAAATGCTGATTTAAGTCCTTTTTTTCAACTTTATGGATTTTAATGTACTTTTATTTTCTCTCTGGCTGTGATGAGCTCTCCTTCTCTTGTAGTCTCTTGTCTATATAATCAGAAGCATCTTTCTTCTATTAGTGGTATTTTCGGTGATGCTGATTTGGATGACTCTCTGTGTTGTATATAATCATATTCTTTTGATACAATGTATATAGATTATATTCTAACACAGTTGTTGGCGGCATTTGAATCTGTTTAATAGATGTTTTCCATTAAGTGCATATTTGAAAGTTTTCAGAGGTGCATTCATAGTGCAGTCGGATAACTGAAGAAGAAACATATTCTCTCGAGCAGGTCATGGATGATACTTTTACAATAACTCTAAGGGTTAAATTAACCTTCCTGCTACAGAGACAGTGCCTGTTATTTTTGGCTGTTAATTCAACAATTTACCATAAGTCAATTAAATAGTCACAAGTGGACCTCACAGATGATAAATGTAATATTTTATAAATATATTACATGGTGTGAGAGAAGCTGTTCACTAATGGATTTAAATTGAAGACTATAACAGATGATGAGACCTAAACTGATTATTAGGGGATACAGGTGTGTGAGACAGTGGTGGTTGGTTGGTGGTTTGTCTGCCTGTCTCAAACGCCTCTCAGGCCCCAGTCTGAACACTGTGAATACTGCCTGTCTCCCAAAGTGACAGGCCCAGCCCTGATCCTCAACAGCCCTGTGTCTTGGCATAAGTGTGTCTATTGGATGCATCTTTTATGTGCATGTCCTTGTCTTGGTGCTCTAAACCTTTTAATGTAGCTGATAGTTTTCCACGGAGACATCACCCAGTCTGTGTCTGCAGGGGAACTGAGGCTGTAACTTTTCTATTTGTAGGCCTGGTAAAAGCATTGCGGTTGGACACCAGCTCAACCAATTCATAGACAGGCTGAATGTTACGTCAGAACAAAGGTGGGCGGCCTTTCCCCTCTTCCTCATTCCTTACAATAGTTGGTATGCTTCATGACCTTCCTCTTGCTCTCCCGCGCATGTTTCGCAACCTCCTTCTGCCGGATATCAATGGACTGCCAACTATCCACTGGAAGTGTAAGTATTCATGGAAAAAAAAGAAAAGACACAAGAGACAAAGACATCAGCATCTCTAATCATTTTAATCAGATACACTTGTCACCTTTTGAAATTATTGCATCATCCTCTTGTTTCAGTTTTATCTCTCGTTGCTTACACTTTCATGTGTGAAGTTAGTGATCACCTTGGGTATTAGAGATTCAAACTGAACATGTTTTCTCTGATTGTACTCAATATATTAGCTCAGAGTTGAGCATCCCGTCTTCTTGAAGACGACAGATGAAAACAAGTAATCAATCCATGGTTTACCAAACAGTTCTGGTACAGTATCTATTTTATAAACCCGGCTATATCATATAGATAAAAGCGACAATATCGACGATATTTATAATTCTGTCATTATTTGACTGAAAACAATATGTGCTGGGCTTCGTCCTATTGATGATACGTCTTTCTTTATGATTCTGCTCGTCTATGTGACACTACTGTGGCAATGAACGGTTGTTATAACACATATCCTTCTATTTCTATCCAGGAACTTGACAGGTACTGTGGCTGTGGTCTTGACACTCCAGCTCTGCCAGCATGCTCCTGAGCATCATCAGCCTCAAGCAAGCTTATGAGTTCACTTCATTCCTCAAGTCATTCTCTTAACAGTCAATATCGCCTGTCAAACACAAGTAAATAGGTTAAACTATTCAAACATCCCATACTTAGATTAATTTTAAAACTGTAATAACTTATTGGTTATGTGTTGGCCAGTTATATCAAAGAGTTTAGATGAAGCTTTCAGTTATAAATATTTGTACTTTGTGTTTAATGACATTATAGATACTAGGACTCTTGTGTGCTCTTGCATCTGAAAATTGTATATGTGCTAATGTTGCTGATTTTAGTCACTATTGCTATTTTGGCTTCACTATCAAGCTCGATGTTAGTTACTCTTCTTCCAAATATATATGACTCAAATGTGGGACTATTTCCTCGTTGAACATGATTCTTCATCAATATTCAGCAGGATATCGCATACCCTAGTAGTACAATGAGAATACATTTTTCTTGTCTGGAAGAGTTGAACAGTCTATGAGCCATACCCCTCCCCACAGGTCCGCCGTCAGACATGCCTGTCACCAGCTCTGACAGCTGCAAAATCGTGCTAAGCTGGATTATATTTGACTGTTGTCTTCTTTAACATATGTGTGCTTATACAATTATACGTATTCGTGTCTTAGCGCTTTCATAATTTTAATTACCTGTCTGTGAAGTCATTCTGTGCCTCCTTCACTTCCTCCCTCCATATTGTCCTCCCATTCTTAAGACAGTAAGGCAGGCAAATCTTATAACAGATAATTGAAAGGAAGCGATATCTACAGCTATCTGTCTGTGCTAATTTCTGTATCACAAGGCTGGAACACTGAACAGCCGGAGGCCCGTGGTGGTGATGGGTGTGGAGAAGCCTCGTGCAGAGTATCACAGACTATAATCGTATGACTGAAAGTACAGCCCTCAGACGTTCTATCCCCTCAACTCTTCAGACCAGCAACCCTCCGCTGAAGTCTAGGCAGCACCTGTTCTACATTTCCAAAGGTTTACCATTAAATTATCAGACTCGAGGTGAGGTGTTTTCTTTTTGGGAGGGTGGAGGTGATTTTTGCCTTGTTCTGATTTCTCGGCTCAGAGATAAATAAACATTTTTTCCCAACAAATATATACAACAGGATATACAAACCCGTGGTTGCCTCTACCAAATAACACCTCCTCTACAATCCTTCATCCACTCATCATCATCCATCTTTCTTCCTCGGGAGGTGTTTGAGTTTAGTAGCGATATATATCAGAGCACTGTAGTATTCATCTCCACTGATTATGAGCCTAGATGTTATTACCTGCTCCTGTGTCGTTATTTTTGCTGGTGGTTAACTCAGGACAAGGTGGAAATAGCTGCCATGGTTTCCTGACAGCTATGTGATGTGCTCATACACTTAACTAGAAAAGAAATTTTGACTCATTTTCACACCTCTGTCTTGTGATCAAATATCTTAAGATGAAATATATTAATTTCAAGTTTGTCAAAATGTTTATGGGAATTATTGTAGTCACGGATGATGGTAATATTTCTAGTCCTTGCCCAGATAGAGGATGTATGAGAGAAGGTATGTATCGTTGTGCATCCGGCTGTACCACCTCCGCTGTCAACCTCTCAGCCAACCTGAGGAAAACAGAAGACCGGAAAGAGCAGAGAGAAGAAGACACACAGATACACCATTCTGCCTGCTCGTTACTGCCTGTTAAAGCCCCAGTGAACCCACTGTCAGTCTGTCGGTGCATGGCGTGCGTCTGCGCGGCAATAACAACGAATAGTGATCTTCAACAATCGTCAGTTGACTTATTGCTGTTTGACCAGTGAATAGTACCACTGTTTGAAGCCCGGTTAAGGTGGCGCAGAAGCGGGGAGCCAGCCGGCGATACAGCCTGTCAAGACGTGTGGGGCACGTGGCCCTTCTCTAACAGTCAGTTGGGACCCCCCCTGCCACCACCACCACTTGGCCCCTGCCTCATGTCTTTCATGCAGGCTAGCTCTGGTTGTATCACTACCTCTCGCCCAAACTCCACACATTTAGCACCAGCAACAGCAGCCTCATCAGCCTATCTCAGGCCTATATAACAGAATATCCATCACCATGCCCTAGGTGCCAGCTATTCCTCTGTTTCCTCTTCCTCTGTTGGCTTTCTCTCCTCTTTCTCTGACTATCTCTATCTTGGTTATTTGGCTAACCGTGACATATTATTTCTCCATCTGCTCTCTCACTCCTCTGTCTCTCTCTCTGACTTGCCTCCTTCTTCTGGGTGTCAATGTCTCAGTGGCATCTGGAGACATGGACATTCTCCCCACCCACCCACCCCAATTCCTCCTTTCCTCAATGGGCTTATCTCAGCCATATGTGTGTCTGACTCACATTTGGCCTGCTGTGGCCCGTGTGTATATTGCATTGTTGTGGGTGTTTGTGTGTGTTTTTTCATGCATCTGTTGCTGTCTTGCGCACAGTGTTTCTGTGCTGTACGCCTGTCTCTGTAGAGAGTTAATTGACTGTGTGCATGTGGATAGTAACTGTTGCCTAAATTTGACTCACTGTGTCCCTCTCTCTCTCTCCCGTGCCACCTGCTTGTTTGGCACACCTCAGATGTCTGCCGGGCCTGACGGTTGTCAGCAGAGGAAAAGCCAGTGGGTAGTGGGTGACTTACCTCTGTGCAGGGAGGAGAGGAAGGCTAGCATAGAATAAACACACAGGGCATGGGGAGAAGTGGCAACGGACAAGCGGCATCAGGAGAAGCGGGTGAAATAATTAGGATGAAAAATGAGACTGAGATGGGAAATTCAATTTATGATCATGACTGGGACAGGTTTGAGAAAAAGCTAGTGGAGAAGTATGTTTAAGGCTGTGGGAGGTCCATTTCATCTGATACCATTCCTCAGTTGGTCGTTACCACTTGGCAACTGTTTGTGCACTCGCTCTATAATTTTAACATGTGCAAGGTTCCTCATCTGAAAAAGTATATATACATGAAATGATGTTGGATATATTCAGACAACAGACTCGTTACCTTTTACTGCCCGTTCTTGTAAAATAATATGTAGTGGTGTCGTGGAATACAGCGCTGTTTCTCATTTTCCTCTGTATTTCACTTCAACATGTCAATTGCTCGATGAAGAGAATGGTGTGGGTGGTATATACTTATGACAGAATACGAAACTCGATTGCAGTATTGAAAGATCTGAGAGTCTCTGGTGGGTCTAGTTCTTTGAAACATCACTGTTGAAGGGGTTGTTGCTGTTGAATATAGAGGACAACTATCTGATTATGATGATGTGAATGAGCAGGCTTGTGGTACCAGAGGTTATTCTAGCACATTTAATTTAAAAAAGGCATATTACTTGATATCTAATTTCTATGTATATTTATGATGTATATTTCACAGTGCAAAATGACACGGTTAAGTATATATCGAACAAGTGTGCATGGTAAAACACTTGATTTTCGTCTGCTGTTGATGGACATTCTTGCCCATTGCATTGCTAAAAGGAAAATGGAGCTGCTCTGTGGAAAATATTGAAACAAATTGTAAATGGTGTCATGGCTTTGTGAACACAGCAGAAAGCAAAAAATAACCTTCTTCGTCTGTGGAAAAACACTTAATGTCCGTTTGTGAAGTTTAAGTTGTCAGTGACATTCAAAGTTGCAGTTTGATTGACATCCAGCAGCGCAGCACATTTATATCATTTCTTGTTGGTGTTGGGCGTGGTGATATTTTAGTGGTTTGTTCTTATACTGCAGATAATTATGCTTAGACGCCAATATATAACATCTACTACTATAAAGTATATGTCTGGAATTGGGACACAACAACAGCTCACACCCAGACCACATTATTGACAAAACTGGTGTGTATGACCCTCTTAAACAGTTTACTGCTACCTACTTCAAAGTTACCTTTTTCTCTTTTACTTCATTCTTCCTTCTTCTCACTTTCCATCTCATAACTACATCTCTTTAAGTCACTCTGTCCCTCTCTTTCGCTGAATGGATCACGGAAAACCAGTGTTAATAGACACTCTGTCTCAGATACAGCGCGCTAAGAAAACTCTCAGGGCAGAACCAAAGACCTTAGCTGTTTTTTGAAGCAGGCTGCTTCGCTGTACGTCAGTTAGCTTCTCTCGGAGAGAACCTTTACACACACACACCACACACACACACTTTACACACACTGTGTGAGGCAGCAACCCCTCCTTTACCAGGCAGAGCCTGGTCCCGAGACGGACAGCACCTAATCCTGCTATTTTGTTCTTGAGGTTGTATCATGATCATTAGATGATCTCGCTGGAGTCTTTTTTGTGGGCGTGTAGCCGTTTGGCTCCCTCATCTATTGTTATCAGCCTGGCAAATATTTTGTCAACCTTAGCCTCATGGCCCACTCTCATGCTTAAAGCCCCTCTAAATGAAGAAAAACATTGATTTCTTTTTCCACGAATTATCTTCACACTTTTTGCCTCGTTCGTTTAAAAACCTGAACAAGACACAAGGACCTTATTAGCTGAATAGAAAGCAAATATGAACTATTCCTCTGCGTTCCTCAAAATTTACATATCTCAGTACTGTACCTCCATTGCTTTGGAGATAGCAAAATAAAAGAAAACCAGAAATCTAGATTTGGCATAATCATTATCTTGGTTTCAGTACCTCCTCTCAGCCAACTCCCCAAAGCCAGCCACCCAAACAGGAAGAAGAAACAGAGAGAGAGAGAGAGACTCCTGTTTTCCTTTCAACCTGGTAAATCATGCAGTTAGAGGACTCACCCCTTGAGCCTGGTGGAATAAAATTGGAGTTAGTTGAGTCTGTCATTATCTGGTACCAGCGAATGGCTGGGGCTTGTCTCACACTCCCCAGAGGAATACACTCGCCTGTTGGCTCACACTAAGTGTATGCGTGTGATATGAGCTCGTCAACAATAATATTGTGTATGCCACCCCTAGTTGGATTACTTGACCTCCTCTTCGCTCACAACAATGGCCGTTGCGTCATTGCTGTGGAAAAGGGGAAGAGGGTGTATTGGTTTTTGATAGTAAGCTCTTCCGCAAGTGCTTCATGACATTAATATTCATAGTAGTTCTTTTCCGAATTAACAAAAAACCGACTGTTGCCAGGAATTAATCCTGACAGGAGGCGTGGCATTGTTAGCCATTTTTGTTGAAAGGCCGACGAGCAAGCGTAAATATGCATATGCAGATACACAGAGCAAGACGCAATTAAATGTTGATTAAGTCTAACTGTTATTGGGTCTGGGTGTGAGAAGTTGCACAGGGCAATAAAAAAGGATCATTGCTTTTTCTGGCTGATATGAAAAATGAATGCAGTTAAACATGCAGGAGGGAGGCACATGGACACAGACAAGCACACACACGCACGGTATGAGCTTTTCAGATGTCCGAACGATGTTTGGGCTGATTACAGGTGGGCTCCTCTTTTCTTTCTAGCGGTGGTTTCGCCAAAGCTGCATCCACTTTAACCCGGTCAATTGTGACCTGTGTGTCAGTGAGCAGAGTCTCCTGGTACTCGTGTGTGATAGTGTGTGTCATGCATTGGCCTGAAGCTGCAGCAGTATAACAATGACTGCTGCTCAAGGGTCCAGCGGTATTAGCCTAGCCGCAGTCTCTTAGCTAACTCATGTTTCATTCTTTGGCATTTGCCTATTAAGTCCATGAACCCCTCAGACCTCTGCTCCATATTTAATCATATTTTATCAGGGATAAAACTACTCTGCTGCCTTCTGTGTGTGTGTGTGTGTGTGTGTGTGTAGGTCGTTACTATAGCTGCGTTTTCATGAGATGGGATGTCAAGAGGCGGATGCTGGCTTTAAGACACTGGGAGACAATGACTTTAGTTTTATGTGTAATGTTGGTTTGACAATGTAGAGAGCCTCTTTGAAAAGGAATGTCATCTTCATGTGATTGTTTCTCGTTATTTGTTTAAGGGTGGTATTTTCTATTTAATTTCTTAGTCATAGCAGTTGGGGTAATTTTGATTTTTATGGTTACTGTCAGCACTGTTTTGGGCTCCTTTTGTTGCTTATGCGCAGGACGCAGCACAATTCTTACTTTGACGTTGAATTGAAAAGCAGTTAATTATGAACACAGGGATGGTATTTGCTCTCATATTTGTGTTCAAAACAGGCTAGAATCTGTACTTTAAATAATTTTTTAATTTAGATGGGTAGGTTTCATGTTCTGAGTGTGTAAAGCAGCTGTTGCCTTCCTTCATGTCACTATTTTCTATACTTTTCTTTTCGCCTCCTCATCGATCTTCCTCTCCTCTACCGTGTTTCTGTCATGAGGTTAAAGACAGGCTCCCTTCAACTGGTTGATCTCCAGCTTTCAGTCTTGTTGCAGGTCGTATGTACATCACAACAGCACCAGGCATGTCAGTATACTGCCTGTTTCTGAGGGCTGTTGTTTGTGTGCAGGATTAAAGGCTAGCAGCGTGTTTGTCAGTGATAACTCAATGAAATCAAAGTACATCAACGCATCAATAAAGGGCATCGCAGCATCAGCAAGCTTGATCAGACGTGTAGATTTTTTAAAAACAGCATATTAACAGGATATTGTTTGGGTGGAGATAGATCTATCATTCTCTGTAGTCCTTGACAGTGTAGAAACCTAGTTTAATGAGTTGTAGAAATGTAATAGAACAGCAAGAAAAGAAGGGATTCTAGTGTATTAAATGGAAATTTATTGAATGCTTGCTGCAGTTCTTTCCAAGGGGCAGTTTTTTAGAGCACAGGAGGGTATTTTTGTCTTAGTTTTTGTGTTGTTGTGGAAAGTTGCGTTGAGTTTGTCCTCTTGTTTCTTTCTCCTCCTGTAGTTAACTGCATGTGTCCACGGTGCGGCTGCTATGCTCTTTCCCATGTACTGGCAGCACATCTTCATCCCTGTACTGCCCCCGCATCTTCTGGACTATTGCTGGTAAGGCTGATCACCTCTGAAAAACACACACACACATACTCAATCAGGATCATTATAATAAATGTTTACATATCCCTCTCTTTTCTCTCCTGTCACTACCTCTCCTTTTTCTCATTTTCCAGCCACCTTATGACACACGTGCACACGCTCCCACACCCACCTGACACATAGACACATAAACACACACCACGCCATGTGTGCTGGTCATGTACCGAACTCTGCCACTAAAGCCTTGGTGTAAAAGTGCAGATGCACATGTTCGCACGTTCTCCCACCCGCTCTTTCCGAGTTATTCTCACGATTCCTCTCGTGGCTCGCCTTCTCCTGTGTGGCCCCTCAACATAATGAACAGCCCAGATCACCTTGCTCCATATTTCATGCCAGTGCTAGCTCCACACTCTCATCATCTTAGCCCTCTCAGGGGTTCATTACCACCCATCCAACGCAAATCCCACAAATCTGAATGGACTTGATTGAAACTGAATGGAGAGCAGAAGTAACAGCTCATCTACAAATCTACATGTGTTCAGGTCAACTTCAGATCTGTTCATGTTAAAAAAAAAAAACGCAGAGTGGGGAAGTCAGCCTATGTTAAAGGAGCTGTTTTTTGTTGAATCAGTGCTGATAGCTCACACAGTACAGGGCTTTACCATGAGGGACACATCAGCTTTAAAAAGCTATTCATCACTGACAGTAAAATGTGATTTTCAACACTCTGTGAAGACTCATCATTATCTTATTTAATCACAGGGGTGTTCTCCATGCACTGATTATATAACTCAATAATATTACATGCTGTGTGTGTCTAGTACATCTGACTTTCTGCTCATGCTGTGTGTGTACATGTGCATGTATCTGTGTAAATGTTCATGAAAGTCAGTACTGTGTATTCATAAAATGGAGAGGACAGCGGCTACAGTGCAGAGCTACAGGCCTGCTGTTTGTTTTGCTGTTGCTTTAAGTTGATTACAAGCCTGTGGCTTCTGAATCATTCTGGCCGGGAATACACTGACCCAAAGCTATTCGATTATTGCTGCCTCTGTAAACCTCATCATAAAAATGGTTTCTATTATTTGACTGTTTTTGTTGATTTTATTCATCTTGGTAGATGGGAATCATACTCTATGATTCAACCTCTCCTTGCCACTAACTTCCAGTATGAAGATAAATATGACATAAAAGAAGAATTACATGATAATAACCATGCAGAGTATATTTATTCAGCATAAAAAGAAAACTTTTGACACTTCAACCCTTTAGCTTTCTAGACAGTCTTCCAAGTCTTTTCTGACTCTACCATCTTGTTTGAGGAAAAACACCATTAAATGTCCTGTTGTTATGGATAATGTTATTTTTTATCATTATGATGGATAGTAGTAGTCATAGCAGTTGTAACATTAGCATTCTTTGTATTTTTTCTGTGATGTATTTCCTGGTAAATTGCGACAGTTTTAGTCAGTGAAAATCAAAACTACTCATTAGTAAAGAAGGAGAAACTTGTTTTTTTTAACCAGGTAACCTTAACTCTCTTAAACCAGTCCAGTACCACTGGATAAGTTTATTTAAGAGTTAATTTAATGTCAGCGGCCTTGCCCTACATGTAATATGATTTTTTTAAAACAACATATAGATGATAATCAGTTGTATTGCTTGTGTTAAGACATGTGCAGCAGAATTAAAATATACAGTTGAGATTATTTTCAATACAGCTAATGGAAATTTGTTGTGATGAAGCAGTTTATAATTTCCAATAATTATAAAATAGTCTTAGTTTTATGATTTTTGAGGTCTTTTTGTCCTTTTTTTTTTCTTTTGTAATTTTTGTACTTTTTGTGTTTTTAGTCTGTAATATATAAAAATAATCACAGATGCCATCAGAAGTAATATCACAGTAAGATCGTGTCTTCAGGACATTCAGTTTGCAGCTGTATAATACAGAGAAAAGTAACAAATCATCACATTGAAGAAACTGGAATTATCGCAGTTTTTATAGCTAACAATTAATCAAATATCAAAATAATACATTTATGCAGACCGACTAAGCTGTTAATCAAAAAGTACCCTTGATATCGAAGTTTTTACTTTTTCAGATGGGTGTATGTAATGTGCTGTGCTAGTGTTGCCTCCATAGATATTTCTCTACTGGAGACAGGCATCTGATATTGATATTGCTCACAGCTTTGTTTTCCTCTTTCCATCCACAGTGCCCCTATGCCATACTTTGTGGGAGTTCATCTTAGTCTGCTGGAGGTACGTTAGTTATATGTGTATGCATATGAATGTGTATGTATATAAATGTACATCATTATACTCTGTGTGCATAATTATATGTGCTGCTATTGATGTATATATGTGCAAACTCTGTTTATCAAAAGTTAAATATTGATGTTTCCGAATTTGATTCAGATATATATTATAAAATTCTGTGGTTTTTCAGTGGAAAAAAACACATTTAGGAAGGATGCTGTAAAATTCTATTGTAATGCTGCATCTGCTGTGGGGAACTGTGCTCTTAATTTTGGTGTGAAATATTTAAAATTTCAGTAAGGCAATTTTTGGCACCTCCAACACATTGAATCAAAAAAAGTGACAGAATGTTTTTTCCTCTTTATCTCCATCTCTTGTGTGCATTCTTAACCACAAGTACAAAAGACAGAGAGAGAAAGGCAGGAAAAGCATCTGCAAACAAAGAGCTTTTCTACTTCATTGTTAAACCCTGTGTGTTGGCTGGGGGGCAAGCCGTCACCAGCACTGCTGTTGTGTGTGAATGCATGTTGCAAGCACGCGCATATTTGTGCTTGTGTGTAAGTGTTAGTATGTAAGTGTTTGTGTGTGTGTGTGTTTGTGTTTGTGAGATTGTGCAAGTGCATATGTTGTAATGCATACGTGTGTGTGTGTGTGTGTGTGTGTGATATTTGTCTGACAGTTGCGGCAGTGGCAGTATTTATCACACTCTGCATCCGTGACAGACCCCCTTTCCGCCACTACATAATTAGTCCAGATCAGCATGTGAGCCTCCACTGCACAGGCTGTCACAAAAGTGACAAACTAGAAATTCACACACTACGCTGTCTCCCCCCCACCCCCCACCCCACACCTGCCTGCATCCTGCACCACACTGAAATAATTGTTGAATTTGTCGCCATCAGGATGCACACAGCACAGCACAGCGTCACTGTGCTGTTGTTGATGCATGAGGTTTTGGTGCAGTAGAAAATGTTTGCACAATCCAAATGTTTCCTCTCAGTGCCATTCTTCATTTTCTGAGCGCTTGTGTTACAGTAAAGATGTTCAAATATTTTTTTCCCTACATGCCATTTTTCATTGTTAATCGTAAAGGGGTGCGATGACAGTGTGGTTTTAAATGTGACCGCGGTGTTTTCTCCTTCCTTGGGCTTCAGGATAACAATGACTTTGTCTGGTGGGAAACACACTCTGACCAAACTAAGGATTTAAAATGTGAACTTGATTTCATGATTTAATAAGTAACCAAATTCAGTTTTCTTTATTACTTTATTGTTCAAAATATGCCAAACACACAGGAATCTACAAGTATAATTATTATAAAAAAGTGAAATAATGAATTGCTTTAAGTTGCAGCAAAAAACAAATATGTACACTTTGAAAAATTGTGAAGAATCAATACCAAATTTACTGTACAAAAACATATTTTTAAAAGCATTTTTATTATTATACAAATGTCAACATGTATTTGACATGTTATAATAATACTTCCAGGTGGGGATTTATTGAATATTGTGAGAGAGTGGTCAGAATAGTTTTAAATGACTGTGTCAGTTTGTGTGTAGTGTTGCTGATAACACTGCACATTTCCTCTTTTAGAGAGTACGCAGTCGATCACTGGAGGATGTGATCATTCTGAATGTGGATACCAACACCCTGGAGAGTCCCTTTGATGACCTGCACAACCTGCCCAGTGACGTGGTGAGTCACACACAGACACACACCTTCCAGAGCTTCTCAACCTTTATTGTCTCATTACAAACGACACACAGAAGGTTCATTTCCTCTTTCACTTTGAGACTCACTTGTCCTTCAATATACTCTAATACTTGTAAACACACACTTGTGCTCACATGCGTGCACACACACAGACACAGACACACACACACACACACACACACAGAAAAAACATACAGACAAATACACACACAGACGCATGCAGAAACTTGTCAAAGTACAGCTCTGTCCCCTCCCCACATCATTAATGACTGCAGTACTGGCTCCTCATATTGTGGCTGTCTAAAGTAAACTCCCGCCGCGTCGTATGACGCTTGAAGGCGAACAGCATTCCCCGACCATCAGAGGCTTGTGGGAAAATGTGCAACTCCTTTCCCTTCATCTCCATCCATTCTAATCATTATTTCACAAAGTCTTGCATTTCTGCCTGCCCACTGGCACGTTTCTGAGAACGAGAGATAGGAGGAGGGAACAAGGCAGAGAAAAGAAAAGAAAAGGCAGAGATGGGTGATTTTCTAGGGGGAGAGAGTGGGAAGAAGGGGGCCAATTACCAGTGTGGGCAGTGAAGCCACCTGCCAGCGCATCGTCTCTTTAATTAATGGAGCACTGACGCCGGTCAGTGCTACAGGAAGCATCACCACAGCGTCAGGGTCACTCGCACATTCACACACATTCATACGCACACTTAAACACACGCATACACAAACATTTAGAGCAACACACTTGCTTGTCCTCCCTGTCTTTGTCAAAGCAGGAATCTGTTTGTTTAGCTGCTTTTCTGGGTGTGTGTATTAAGGCTCCTCGGTGAGGCACTGAGGCCCTGCTGAGGCTGTGGACGCGCTATTACCCACGCTGCTAACAGTATATATTCACCTTCCACTGCCTACCGGACTCCTGCCCAAACAGCAGTATATAATTCAATCCACTGCCCAGCAGACTCCAGACCTTCTCACACTCCCACACTTCTCTGGTTTTCCTGAGTGTGTATGAATGCCTCCTTACTACCTGCAATAGTGTGATCTTTCCTACATTTTATAGCATTTCCTGCCTACTTTTTAGCCTGTTTGCCTGCCTGCCTTATCGCCTGCCTGGCAGCCTGGCTGCTTGAGTTTCATGACACCTGTCTGCGTTCTTGTCTCTCTCTCTCTCTCTCAGAGTACTTACCGCCAGCATGGACATTTCTTGCACCCGCTGTTTGCTTCTCAGGCTTCCTTGCCTGTGTGCCTGTCTGGCTTCAGTACCTTCCTCTCACTTCCTGCCTGCTTGCTTTTCTGCACCCAGGGACTCAAGTCCTAAATTAAACTGCAAACTGAGTTTGTCATAAAAAGGAGTCAGGGCTTTTGAAAAGCGACAGAAGCAGAGAGAAAAGCCTTTGTCTTTGCCGTGTGATAAATTAAGTGGCAGGCTCAGAGCCTTTTTGCTTTGATCCCCCACTCACCATTTTTCCTGACTAATGACAGAACATAGCCCGCATATCATGTCAAATTACACCACCTGAAACAGAAGCTTCACTGGCATTAATATATTTATTGTAACAAATTGTTGTTGTTGTTTTTATCCCTATTCTTTTTTTCCCCCGTCTCCTCTTATCTTTTCACCAGGGCTAGTAGATTAATAAGGAAGCAAGCAGGTACTAATTGAGTGGAATTCCAGGTCTCTTGTTAGTTTGCTTGTTAGTGATGAGGACATGCCACATGGCATTTGATGTTTGTGTTTACACACACGGAGATGTTTGAGGCATTGTGCAGTTTGTCAAACAGAGGCCTGAAATCTTGATTAATGCTGAGCAATTCTCTGCCTTAGCTGAGCAGCCGTGTTGTTTCCGAGCTATTAAAACCACTCTTCATTTCTCTCTAATTCTCACTGTAACACTGGCTACTTAACACTCAGGTTGTATTCAGTGTGAAACAGAAGCCCTAAGACTTAAGAAGTAATGATTATTCTCACCTTAAAAGCCCAGCATCACTTTGTATGAATATATAAAGCATGCAATAGATTAAAGGGTAAAGGCCGCAGGTATTTTTTTTTTCTTTTTGTTTTGCGTATTTCAAGTCCTAACTAAGAGGGAAAACAAAGCACTCTGATGTTGATTTAAGCAAACCTTAAGAGATCCATCTAATTATGGCAGTGCAGGCTGTGAGAACATGTGGACTCTATTACGTGGCTCGGCTGACCAGTGGCCGTGCTTTTAGCAGGTTCAGAGTTCACAGTTGTCCTGAATTAGCCGCCCTCTTTCAGACAGGACCCCTACACCGGCTCCACTAGTGCACGCCCCTTAATGGTCTTTCCCCATAATTTCACACATAATATTTTAGATTTATTGACTATTACAAATGCTACCATGCCAGTAGCGGTTCTGTAAAAAGGAAAGATCTGAATAAGAGAGTAATTGGTAACGGGTCAAAAAAGGATGCAACAATCTTCTGGGAATAACTTTTGACATTTTTTAAAATTGGAACATCACATGAATCAGAGGTTCAACATTAATCGTGCTTTTGGTATAGATTTGTCTTTTTAAATGTTCAGGGCATGTTTTCACAGTTAAGAGAAATTAATAACATCATTCTCTTTAATTTTTTGTTTTTAGTTTATTTTTTTCCTCCTTCAGTGTTTTCTAGTTGTAACATGCATAACATCTATTGAATGTCAGTCTAAACATTTCCTATTTTAACCAGTATATTTTAGTATCTGTGTATAAAATAATCGAGATTAAGGAACTTTTTTGTTTGAGTTTCCGTAAATAAACACTGAAAGAAATAGATCATTTGTTTTATTTTATACTGTGTATTTTTAGCAGGATTTTGCATGTTTTAAGTCTAGTAATGTTGAACCGAAAGTTCCAATAGTTTTCACCCATTAATAAATCATATTAATCTCACAGAGACTGTGCTTGTGTCAGTAAAATCAATGTGTTGACAAGCATGCTGAAAAGAAATAGTCAATAAAAAAACGGTAGTTTTTCCCTGGAAGATCAAGGTATTTTTGTTTCTTTTTCTGAGATCCACAGTTCCTCTTCTGCACAGAGATAGTGCTGATAAAGTTATAATTGGCTTTTTTTGGTTGGTGGAGCTGTTTACCGCACTAGTCATTAAAAGTATCCAAGAATAGCAAATTAGGAGTCTGTTAATTCTGAAAACAAACAGTGTGTGACTGAATCAGATTTGTATTTGATCCCCACAATTGATCTCAAACCAATGATGGAAAATTTTTTTTCATGTATTATTCTTTCTGTGCCACATATTCAAGGTGAGGTGCTACAATGCAGCTTACATCTTTATTTTCAGATGCTCTCTTTCACATCACAGCCTAATTCCTTCTATTCTCCTCCTCTCTGCCTCTCGCTACTTTGCTGACACCGTGTACCCATACATTCCAAGCCTTCATACATTTGATCATTTGTATTCCCAATCAAGGGGGAAATTTACAGCATACACTCCTACTTCCTGTATTTCAAGCCTGCATTTGGAGGTTTACAAATGAATGAGGGGGTTGAGGTTGTGTCTGCGTGCCTCTCCTGAGATCACCTGGCACACTTAATCAAACATTGCAGCTTTAATTTGGTGTTCAGTTTCCGACGCTCCCCAGAAAACAACATCTACATCATCATCTACAACAGAGTACAGCCGACAGCAGCAACACTCACACACGCAGATGCACAGGCACACATAGAGACACCTACACATTGTCGGCCAGGAATGTTCATCAATGACACTCAGATCTAGTTCAGGAGTAAACTTTTGCTACTCACAGATTTTGGTCTGTCCACCGGATCTCCCCAGTTTTAGTCTAGATGCCAGCCAAGTGTGTTTCATTTCACTGGTGTCTTCCCAGTACAGCGGAGCCATCTACAGTAAAGCCCCTCTCATGCTGTGCTAACTACATGGTAGCTCAGTGCTGGGAATGTTATTGCTCCACCTCAGTTACATACTGTACTTTACCAGAAACGGTCTCAGTGCTACAACATATAGTAACACTCAAAGCGAAGTGTCTCATTTCTGTTGTTGTTGTTATTGTTGAATCTGTTCTTTACTGAGTCCAAATGTTGAGATCTGCTCATTTTGAAGCATTTTTTGACGGGTTACGATTGTTTTAAATGGCGCTGAACTATGCACACACTCTCTCCGCAGTGTTAGCAGCCCTTCATTTACTCATGTGGAGTTTAAAAGCTGCACTTCATTTTCACATAGTCGTTCTGCCGGCGGTTCGCTGTGGATTAGGAGTCAAAAAGGGAGAGCAGCATCACCCACTGCGTTAGTTATTGAAGTGAGAGATGACATTTAGCTGTAGTTAATTATGTATGCAAAACTCAGCCGCTCAGCTGCTATAAGAGGTCAGCTTGACAAAGTAACCCCACACCGGGGAGAATCTCGTGGCAATGAGATAGCCCTATTAAAACACACACACACACACAGACTTTTTCTCCCCTTTGCTTTCTCACTCTTTTTCCATTTTGCCTGACTAATGTATTGTATTGCATGTGCCTTACTGCAGATCAACATACTATATGACTAAGAATTATGTCTCACTACACGTCTTAATAGTCTATCTATTCTAGTCTTTCTCTATTTTTACATATTTATTTCATCCCAACTCTTTGCTAATTTAATATTCACTGAAGTTATTTTTACTATCTTACCTCAGGCTTTTAGTTAGTGATATTATGTGGTTAGTTATTAAAAGGTTGTAGTTGACTCCACCCCATCAACTTAAGCAATATTCCCATAATTGTGCGGTTTTATCTTAAGACTGAAAAAGGGAGTTCATTTTAAAAAAGCATAAAATATCTCCTCTTTATTTTAAATTGAATGAATGAATGAGTTTTCTTGATTCCAAATTACATGCTCTTTGTGTACACGTATATATGTGCACGTGTGAGAATATATGCCGGCTGTCTGTGTGTCTTTGTTCAGATTTGCGTGTGTGCGTGTGTTTTTGTGTACGTGTGCGTGCGTGTGTGTGTGTGTGTGTGTGTGTACAGTTCAGACTGCAGCACATCAAAAGAAAGTGGGAGATTTTCATAACTATTTTTTTCTTTGTAGTTCTTTAATTGCGTCCCCATGGCTTTCTTTCCCTGGACAGAATCTTAAACAAAACATTCTTTTTTTGTGAGAAGAAAACCCAACTTTTTATTTATTTATTTTATTTTTTTAACAACAGACAAGTGTCAGGGTCGTTATTTGGGAGGAGTTTTTTATGCTCTAGTGAAAATTTAGTAGAAAATTCTAAATATATA
The DNA here is from genome assembly GCA_033238685.1 of Lates japonicus. Taxonomy (NCBI): domain Eukaryota; kingdom Metazoa; phylum Chordata; class Actinopteri; family Centropomidae; genus Lates; species Lates japonicus. The sequence goes on from BRZM01003569.1 coordinate 6,586,707, forward strand.
CTCATAGTTTTCTGTGTAACTTTTTCTTTCATTTACAGAATTTTATTTACTTAATAGTAAATATAATATTGTCAGCCCAGCTCCTACATTTTGGCATGATTTTTTTTTTCAGTTTTTTTGTTATTAACCAAAAGTGGAAGTTAAATATTTGTCTAATAGTTAATTAACAGCAGTGACCAGGCTTCATATGTTGTGTGGTTTGTCTGTTTATATCATCACTTTTTATTGAAATATTGCTTGTTTATGCACAACATTAAGTGCCAGGTTGTCAGGCTGATTTTTATAGTGGAGTAGTAGGAGTTATTCTGTGTATTCTGCAAATGAGTATGATATGAGCTGAGATCTGTTTGAGTAGTGCATCGAGGCATTGTGTGTGCGTACACATGCACAGACACTCACACCTTCACACAGATGCCTGGTGTCACCTACAGTGGTATCATCCCTTACAGTCAGGCGGGGATCATCATTGCACCTGCTAATTACCATCTCCAGCTGGAGAGTTAAATGGAGATCTGTTCTATGTCTGACCTTTGACCCCATGCTCTTTATGTGACGCACTTCAAACCCTGTTTGGGGCTGGCTGGGCTGGGCCTTAATGAGGCCCCATGTCTGCCCTCTGTGGGCTGTGCGCCTTGGATGCCCTGCTTTCATCCCCGACCATCTTCCCTTGATGTAAATTGAAAAGATCACAGCTATGGGGAGAAGACCTGTACTGGAAAAGGCCTCTCTGCATAGATTATGAATATCATAACTCAACAGTTTTTTTTTCCTTCCTCTCCCCCAACCACCCACTCCTCTCTCTCTCCTCCTGCCACCCCTTCCCTGTACAATGCTATAGTTCTAATTGGACCCAATGGGGGACTCTCTTCCTTTGATCTCATCACCGCCACTGTGACTTTACACTAAAAAATGTCACTGCCAAATAGGGTTATCACCTGTAGAGCTTGGCCTTCCTCTGATGCCTGTACGCATCTCGTTAGCTTCACTCAAACTGTAGAAGTTAATTAGTTTGACAGAGCTATTACCGTGGAGGCATACCTGATGATTGTGGTGTAGGCGCCACGTTCAAAATCCAATTACTAAACATACATTTTTTGTGTGTGTGTTGGATATGTGAAGGAGAGTGTGCTTTGCTTTTCTATTAGGAAAATGCTATTCTGGTTTTTCTCATGCACTGCCACGATATTTATTATATGTGCCAAATTAATCACCAAATGTGATTAAAGAAGAATATTTTTATCATGCTTAATTTTTCTTGTGAATATTCGTGAAACTTATCACTTTATCACCCATTTTTCTCAAACACTGTGAAGCAATACACAGAGTGATTGTGTCCCCACCTCATTAAAAAGTGTTTGCCACTGCACTGCTCTCACCCGTTCAAAGCTGCTGTACAGAACTCTGTGTGCAGAGTAAACGCCGCTATCCCATCTTCTCTGACAGTCTTTGGGGTATGCCTCCCCCTCTTAGACTGACATTGTGTTCGCTTTGATTCTCCCCCCAAAAAAGACAGTTTAATGATTTGCAAGGATGAAAAAAATCAGTGAAAATGCACATAAACATGAAATATTAATTGCAGAAAGGGCTTTACATAAACATAAAAGCATTTAGCACAATGAGCGAATATGGAGATGACACTTGTTAATTTAACCGTGATAAACTTTCTATTTGATGCCTGGGAGCATTTGCAATGGCAGCACGGGGACGTTGTGGAGAGTGAGAAAGCCCAGGGGAGAGGAATCAACGCTGTTCATTTTGTCTTTGTCCCAGTTTAAGACTGCCACTCTCTCTGTCTCACTTTCTTTCTTTTCTCCCTCAGCCTCTGTGTTCCTTTCTGCCTGTCCTCTGAATGAGCTGTGCTAACACTTTGCTTCTCCTCCCTGAAGTTCTCCAGATAGGCTAATTGCAGCCGCCAGACCGTGATATCCCTTCAACGCTGCTGCTTCACAGCATGATGCATTTGGCCACCTCTGATTGAAATAGACCTGATCAAAATTTTATCACATTACAGAGTAACTGGAGCCATTTAGTGGTAGATTCAACTTCTAATTTTTCCCTGCTTTCATCTCCTCTTCCGTGTCTTGCTTGACAGAGTTGGACAAACCAGATAGAAGCAACACATGAATACCCAACACATACACTGATCGCAGAACAACCAGAGCACACACCACTAAATGTTGCACCGTATTAGGAGGTGATTGAATGGACTGGTGAAATATGCAGTGCAGTGTTAAGTCTAATAGGCAGACTGCTAACCAAAAATGTTAATTTACTCTGATCCTGGTGTTTTCATATTCACTTTTATCTGCTCTACATGTGCAGTCAGGTTTCTTCACACTTTCTCCCATATTCATGTGAAGTTAGGAAGGTAGAGCATCCTTACCTGGAAAACTTTGGCTAATCTGCCCTGAGCAAGACACTGGATCCTTACCAGCCACAGGCACAGTTCTTTAGGCAACAGTCTTCTGAATTCTTTGTGGAGTGATTAAGCATTAATTTTTAGCATTTTTTGCCTATTAAATGTTGGTATATAATATAGAATATACAACAAAACAATGCATTATTCAGGGATGGACTACAATTAATCTGTTTTTCACTAACTGAGGTTGAAGGTTGAACTTATAGGTTTTCTTTTAAAATTATGATTCAAGCCCGTGCAACTGCTATCAGCCCACACCAAACTACATTACAGTAATCTAGACCTCCTATGCAACCCAGTCGTGCTTTTGTGCTAAGCTGGCACAGCCCACACAGAGAGTGGCAGTCCCTCGCTATCTCTGCCTCCTCCTCGCTCTGCCACAACACAGTCAGACTACTGCTGAGCAGGTGAGGAGAGCCTCTTGACAACTTCCTTCCCAGACTCCCCAGGGCCCGATGGCCAGGGTGAATCTTTTGTCATCCTAAAACAAGCTCGGGCCTGCTGCTTCTCCACTCTCGCCTGGAGTCCTGGAGACAGAGCCGGGAGAGAGAGGGAAAATAATTAAAGGCATTTTATGTCAAGAGTCCCCTTTCTAGAGGGAGTCCGGGAGAGCCAACAGGGGAGGGGAAAACAAGAGGACTGGAAAGAAAGAGGAGGGGAGTAAGAAATGGAGAGAGAAGCAAAGGGAGAAAAAAAAAGCAAGAAGGTGATGGGGACGAAAGCGGGGGTGGCAGCATGGAGAGAGAGAGAGAGAGAGGGTGAAAGAGGAAGAGTGAGGATGCGAGTTTCCATTTCCTATCTGCTGTCCCCTCCCCCTCGCCGCCCCCTGTCCTCTGCTCAATTAGCAAAGCAGCAGGTGCTCCCAGCAGCACAACAGATAAGCTTTGAGGAAAGGCTGAAGCTTTTCCCTTTCTTTTCTTTCCTTTTTGAGATGACCTGCAAATGTGATACTTCACACCCAGAATGGGCTAGCTGTTTCCTCCACCAATTTCAGAGGTGATAATTTAACTTTTACCCCTCCATCTTTCCCCCCCTTCTTCCCTCCCTCCCTCCTTCCATCTCTCTGTCTCTCCCCTTTTTCCTCTCCCGCATTCTCTCTTTATGTTTTCACCAGGTGTCCTCTCTGAAGAGCAAGCTGAAGAAGCAGTCAACGGCGACAGGAAGTGGTGTGGCGAGGGCCTTCCTGAGAGCGCAGGCCGCTCTGTTCGGATCGTACCGAGATGCCCTCAGATATAGACCAGTAAGGATCCAGTGTCATTAAACACCACACTGATCTTGAGTGATAGCATCCCTTTGTTATAATAGGGCACCTTTTCTCTGTCCTCTAGAGGTTTATCTATCAGTTAATTTTGGGTTTAAATGTCCTTTTTTAAAAATACCTATGTCTGTGACTCCACCACCATGCCAATACTATAGAGGTACATGAAATTTAGTTAATTGTGCTTAGAGCACTATCTCTTCATAATAAACAGGGAGCATACAAACAAACTGTATATAACTACTGCATATCAACAAAGCTTATACTTCTTTGGATTGTATTTAAATAGCAAAACAACCTGTAGAGTATACAGGCCACAGACTGTAGTCTTATTCACAAGCAGAAGTATTCGCAGACATGAATATTTGCTCTCCAGAATGTGTAGCAATCTCAGTTTGGTTGAACTAAATCAAATTTCACTGGCATGTGGTTAGACTGGGGCAGTTTTGACTGAAGGTAAAAGGAGTGTTTTCAGTCAGAGCGCAGAGCTAAGGTGGGCCTGTCTGAGGCAGTGAAATGTCAGAGGAACTGAAAAGAGTCAGGACGTTCCCTTTGAAGATCCCTTTTAGCCACCTTTGGTGTTTTACTCTCCTTTACTAAGCCCCCCTAACATTTCTTTTCTATATCTCTTCTGCTTATCAAGTCTGAGTCAGAGCAGAGCAAACTACAGCATGTCCTGTTTGTCAAATAGCGAGCCCTTTGTTCCTTTGGCTTTGAGATTAATTGGACTTTGTGGACTACCGGAGTCAAGATGCTACATTATTGATGCTGTCTTTCTTTTTTCTGTATACAGACAGTATACGAACAAACTGCCTCCCCTCTGACATAAGCACTGAGACTCGGTGTGTGTGTGTATGTGTATTTTTGTGTGTGAGCACAACACGCAGTAAATTCTCAGTTCACTCACGCTCACACAGTTTTCTTTTAGATGGGAGCTGCGTAAGACCCTTGGAGTTGACATACATGCGCACACACATAAATATGCGCAGACTGCACATCTGCGTTCATGAAGATACTCATGATACTCCCCGTGTTTTGATATTTGTGGAATATCACTCTGCCAGTCATTGTTCCAAGCTGAGGAAAAGATCTTCTTCGACAGAGCTGAGCCAAGCGCTGTGGTTCACAGGCCCATATGCCTCAACAGAAGGAGGGGTGTGGATGCTTGGTGGGAGTCTTGCTGAGTTGTAAATGAAACAATACTGGAAAATGATAATGAGTTGAAAAGCAATCAGCTGATTAGAACAACATTTTTTAGGTCATCAGTTTCAGCTCACGTCGCCGTTCCCCCAGGTACTTCTCACCAGCTTAGAGATGCACACACGTTTGGCGAAAGTGCCCGAAATAGCAATTCAAATTAGTTTTCACCACCACTGACGAATCAAGGTAGGTGGGTGTGTATATTCCATGGCTGTGCGCTCGATACCTATTTAGGGCAGAATTAGCCGAAGTTCTACTCAAAATGTCTTGTTATCAGTTCATATCATTCAACCAGGTGTGAAAACTGTGAGTCGAAGGGGGGGTCAGGTGGGTTTTAAAAGTAGTACAGGCAGTTTTAGACACAAATCTTCCCCATTACATATACTCATGTACAGCAGAAACACATACAGGTCTACACGCTGCTGATTTATTTGGCACCAGCAGTCGAAGCAGCCCCGTAATAAATACATACTTCAAGGTTTTATTGTTCCTTCAAATGAAATACCATTTAATACTGATATGTTTTTTTAGTTATTAAATCCAGTTGGAACAATACCTTTGCTCTAATTTACATAAGTTTTCATTATGATCTCATTAACAGCTGTCAAAGAAAACTCACTTTGTAATCTCATGAGGGCTACACTCTTGCCAGAACTTATAATGAATACAACCCATAGTTTTAGCAGCGTCCACGTCGCTGTAAATGATAACATCATTCCACTCAATCTGGTGGTTCAACATATCTACTGTGATCTACTAGTTTCATGCTCATGTGCAAAGAGGATGGTTCAGAGTGTGTCATGCATAAGACTGGAGAAATTAAAACAACACATTTTTAGTGCTGAATGTACAGTATGTGTAATGTATGGATGAGGCTCACTGCTCGGATTGCCAGCACAGCAATACTGATGACAGCAGCCTTGTAGGGAGTTAACAAGTAATGCTCACTCATCCTTCCGCATATAAAATGACTCATCTTTAAGTAAGGCACTAAACCTTTGCATCTTTCAGTACAATTGCAAGTACCAGATGTGTGTGTGTGTATGGCTGTCTCTCCTAATGCAGTTACAGTAGCAGCCCCAAGCTATTGCTCTAAATACTGTTTAAAGTTAACTTTATTGGCTAAATACAGTTAAGACTGTGTTTTTTTTCCCCCTTGTCTTTGTTGTGCTGGGTGACCTCGATGACCCTGTTGAAATAGATAAACTTGATGTTGATAGTAGTGATTGGCATTCAGTGCAGGCCTGTGCAAACCACGGGACTTTGTTGGATACAGATGTGTACCTAGACCCAGTCTTAAAGTTGACTCAGAAAGTTTTTTAGTAGCAGATAGTTGTTAGTCTCAGAGTGCTACTCAGTTTTGTTAGCTGCAGTATGGTCCGAGGCTGTAGTAGCCAGATGGAGACTGCAAAGCTAATTAAACTACAGCTGAAGCTACTTTCAACTCGGCTTTTTACACGAGAATACGCCTTGAAAACTTTTAGTGATGTAAGTGGAGCAGTGTTCCTGTGATGTAATTTGGGCCACTGGTATGGTATGGTATTAAAATGGGGTTAGTCTCCAGTGTCGTTAAGTTGTTTTTATGTGCCACGCTGCACTCGTAGCCTGGAACAGACAAAGCACATTGTTTCACACCAGAAGAATTTAGAGCATCATTGAAATATGTGAGAATTATGTTAATTTTGAGAAAACATGAATTGAAAATGACCGTGGGGCGGCGTGTGATTGGCCTGCAGTGGTTCTGTTGTCATCCTCCGTGTCTATAGCTCACAGGCCAACAGACATGATGTAAGAAATAGTAATAATGTGATAATGTGTTAGCGTGGAGTACTGGGGAGTTTACTGGGACACTGTCTTCTGGTCCGGGGGAGATCGTGTGCGCTCTGCCAGGGGAACTGTTTTTTGTTTTTTTTTCTTTAACAAATACTCTTCCTCCTCTCCTTCCTTCCTCTTTCCTTCCTAATGTAATGAAGTAATGAAGAAATCTGTTGAAATAGTTCTTTGTTAGAGACTAATTTTTACAGTGCATAATGAAAACAGACATGATGCGAGTGCCTTAGTGCTATGAATTATATTATAAACCACACTGTTTAGTTTAGACCCCCTGCCTTTCAAGACGCCAAACGCATCTGCCTTCCTTCCTGTGGCTCATTTCTGAACTCAGTAAACATGGTGAAAAACAGATTGGTACAAAGAAAAGTGGGCCAAAATGAATTAGAAATAATTGTTTATTTTAATTTTTGCCAATAATGTCTCTGTGGACTCCTCAGGGGGAGCCAATCACATTCTGTGAGGAGAGCTTTGTGAACCATCGCTCGAGCACCATGAGGAGCTTCCTGTCCATGGCTGTCAACCTGCAGCTCTTCAAACAGGTACAAACATCCATCTGCGTGTGTGTGTGTATGTATGTGTGTATGAAAACGTTTCTATTAACCAGCATTAACTTCTCCTTTTGCATATTGTAACCAGTGAAATTGATCTGACCCCAGAAAGTGTGGAAAGTGGGCATATATGTGTAAAAATGATATACTATAAACATCTGCTGTCACTTACATAAGTACACTCACACTGATGTGCAGCTCTGTCCTGTAAGCTGTATGCAAGCACAAATAGAAAAAGATGACTTAGTGCTTATATGGCAAGTTACTCTGTCCTTACCCATCAATGTCAGTTTATTTTTGAGCTGTTTATTTTTTGAGCATACTTTTATTTAGGAAAAGTGAAAGTCTTCTTTTTTATAGATAAAAAAAAATGTCTCTCAGCACCACTTGTGCTCAGCAGACTGTCAGCTGGGTAAAGTTAGCATTTAGTATCTTGACAGTTCAGTTGTTCAGAGTGAGGAGAAATGGAGAGAAGAGAGAGGCCTGGGATTATAGACGGTTATTGACCCCTAGAAACTGTTTACTGTGGTTATCTCTCAACACTCTTCTTAATGTCTCTCTGTTTGTTCACTTTTGCCTAATGTACAAACAGAACCATGATAAGTGAGGCCTGGTAAAAGTATTTTTACTGTACAATACCGTATCATGGTTGTATTCTGTCTCTCCATGTATGCACAAGCCTGTACAAGCACAAAATGTGGCCAGAATTTTAACTTGGTTGTCAGAAAATTTAATATCCACTGCTAGTAAATATTGTGGACTCCACTGTGGTCATGTGTGAATTTATGTGCAGTATATGTAGAGAATAAGTGTGTATCTGTGTGTTAGGAGTATGAGAGCAGGTATCCTTTATTTATGTGTGGTTACATGAGTTTCCCTTAAAATCACTCATGTATACTTAATATGTTTTTTCCCCCAAATCCCTTCAGCAATACTAAACTTAGCCAAGCCAGAGCCGAGCGGAGAGACACCTCTGGCTCCAAAGAAAATTTCCTCTCACCCCTTGAATTTTTCTTCTGCTCTCTGACCCGTGATAGTAGTGTGATTTGCCCCCGAGAGTTACTGCGCAGCGGCCCCCTCAATCAGCCTTTTGTTTCTTGGACACTCTGCCCCGTCTATAATTTTCCCAGGCAGACCAGATAGTGAGCATCAGTTCAAAGCATCCTCCCGGGCTGGCTCCTGCCTCAGCGGTAGCATTGGGAAACAGGCCCTTATCTCCTCCTCCTCCTCCTCCTTCTCCTCTCCAGCACGGGGGATGGGGGGTGAGCTTATCTCCTCCACTCCTCTTTTGACTAAAGTGAGGGAGGCCAGTGGTCCGCCTGAGCTCTGCTCTGGCCATGACCCATATCCGCTCACAAACACGCAAACAATACTCAACTTGCCTGGCCACACACATGCACGCATACATTTTTATACACATTAGTACATGCTCTGGGACTAAAGATGTTTGGATTCCTTTTTCCAATTCTTCTGCCCTTTGTTTTTATGCCAACTGTTATTATATTCGAATCCTTTTGTCCTAGTCTGCACCTATAATCCAATATATTTTCTTCACTGTTAGTATATTGCACATTTCTTATAGGCCTGTCAGTAGAACTGTTATATATAAATAAAAAAACATAAATAGCATTTGGCCACATACACTGAGTAATAAACTAATGTATTTGTAATATATAAATGAATGATTAAAATCCACAAATGTTGCATTGAAAATATTACAACAGGAGCTGGGATTAACACGTTACAGAACTTTTACCTTATTTACTACTTAATTATTTTTGCTTGTTTGTGTGATTTCCTTATCCTCCAGCTAAAGTGAACAACTTGTGCCATATTTCCCAGTGGGATTGGTAACAGAAGTGTCATCATGGCTGCGTTTTATGAGCCTGGAGTGTGTAAACAAACAGGTCGGGTTGCTCGATTATCAAGCAGCCAATCATCAGTACTATACTGAATTTATCTGATAGAATATATTTAATGATATATATCATTTATTCAGTTACACACAATGGCGAAAGTGTGGGATTTTTTTCGGTCATATGTCAGCAATACTGGGTCAACCCTGAGCCAAATTCAAACCATATTATTGGAATTGGTGGACCACAACATACAAGCACACACTTACTGAAGCACACATGCGTAACATCGAGGTGTTACCTGAGTTTGAGGTGTTAACCATCTCAACAGGAAATTGCTTTTCTACAGGTACTTTATTTAGTGATTTTGTTTTCATTTCCTGTAAAGCAGCTATGTTGCTTCATGATCAGCCGCAAGTAATTCCAGTTTTATAGAGGGAACAGCATGGAGTCGTTGATGAAAGTTCAGCAAGCATTATTAATATTTTGTGCACAGAAAGACCATTGTGCTGTCACATGACACTCAAGGCCAATGATAACTTTTTATACTTGTATTGAAAGTTATTATTATGACAAACTACCTACTTTAAGTTGTTTTAGATAAATTGCAAATTAACTAAAATGTAAATAGCCCTTAAATTAATCTTATACTTAATATTTGCATTTTTCTCATCCACACAGATCTAAGCAGATGAGTAGGAGTTATGTGCTTAAATGCTTAAAACAAAAGTATTTTTAAATTGTGCCATTATAAAATATAGACACACACGTACATACACACCGCTTCACCTTGTAACACACTTTCCTTCCCAGACTTTTTCCTCTCTGTTCGGTCCTCTCTGTTCCGAACAAAACAAGTGGGAGAGATCATCCGCAAGAATGCGGAGGAAAACCTGTTGACATTAACCTGCTTCCTATCAGCCATCCTCAGCTCCTACACTCTTACATACTCGCGAGCGCGCACACACACACACACACACACACACACACACACACACACACACACACTGTCATCTGTGTGTACTCTGCTAGCAGAGACTGATTCGATGAACTCTGTTTCTCTTACTGACAGAACTAAGCCATACGCTGTTTTATTGAGTCCACAGGGAGCCTGATAATGTCGTGCTAGGAGCCTTTGTAGACAATATGCGTCCCATCAATCAATAATCATTCGTCGTTCTCTGAATATATGAATGTGATTGCCGAAGGTCTCACATGGTGGCTCCATCCACTCCACTGAGTCCACAAGACTCCCCATTACAGCAGTTACAGTTAGCTGGAAAGTAAATGACATTATAACAACAATAGAAGAATTGAATTGAAGAAATCACAGTCTCAGTAGCTTATTTGGAACTAATTATACTTAAATTATAAATATTGGTGGCAAGTTAGAGAACCATTTTATATGCTTTACTGACATGTATGTCAGCATGTCAAGCACCAGTTGTGGTTGTCACTTGCTCCCTAGGCTTCTGTCCTTTTGGCCAAAACTGGATGTCCATGCCCCAGTAACTAGCAAAGATGGTGTTGGGCTGTGAAAGCCAACCTTCAAAATGTACCCACAGAAACCTACGAGTCACGTGACTTCTGCTATATGCCTCAATATCTACAGTTTATGGGCTTAAATTCCACAAATAAGACCAAGGTTGCAAAAAAAAAAAATTACATTTCCTTGAGGCTCTCCCTGTATATCTCTGTAAATTAACCCCTGTGGTGTCCTTATCCCAACTTCTGGCTCCTCAGTTCCAGAGTTTAAATAAATCTAGACCACTGTGACTGACCCGTGAGTGAGTCATTATGCTGGTAGCCAGATGGGATAACTCTCCCTCTCTGCTGTTTTGCATCTACAGCAGCAACAGGAAACAAGATGACATGTAGACATGAAGAGATGGAGCAGGATTTGCCTCCAAGTGTGAAACTTCTGAATCTGTACTGCATGCTTTGGTTTTACTTTATTTACTCATGTAGTTTGGCTGGAGATTCTTGTAAGATAAATTAGAAAAAAAGAATAATTAAAGGAAAAACATTTGAGTGTAATGTAGTAAAAATTATTATTGGATGCTTTCCAATACATTATTCAATTTTCCACTGTGTTGTTTGTTTGAATGAAGCTGGTCCTGACTTGATCCTATCCTGAAATGTTCTTCTGTATCTTTGAGAGAGAGGGTGTTTTTTTCTTTCTTTCTTTCTTTCTTTCTTTCTTTTTTTTGCCTCGCTCTCAAAACAAAGAAAATGAGCCCTTGTTTTGTGTTCTTGTGTTTGTGTGTGTGCACGTGAGTGAGTGCTGCTGTTGGTTTGTGTGTGTATGTGTTTGTGTGTCTGTGAGAGTGTGGTGATCACAGTCTGCCATTGTTGAGTAATGTCTAATTAAGGCCCACAGTGGCAGGCAGGTAATCTGGCCGGGGTGTGTGGAGGGAGATGGAGGGGGGTAGAGTGTGTTGGGGTGTGGGGAGCGTGTGGGGGGGGGGGGGGCTATGCGGAGGCTTTGGCTAGGTGATGATTTGGGTTGATTATCTGCACTAATTGGGCCAGCCAAGTAGCGGAGCAGTGGTCGGAACCTGCAGTCTCACCTCTCATTAAAATGATCTAATGATGAGTTTCTGACCAGAGGAGCGGGTGGCCGTGTCGGTCGCTAGTTAGCAGGCTGTCCCTGAGGACACGCGCCCTAAAACAGCCTACATTGTTGTTACACTTTGGACACACTTGTGGAGGTGGGTGTAGGATTGCTACTGTTGGAAAATATCTGACAATATGTTGCTGTCAAGTGTTTTTGTATGCAAAAAGAACAGTGTACCATTTTTAAAAATTGAAAGGTAGGAGGTGATTATTGTTAATTAATGCAGTCATCAGTCAAAATAAATTACAGCTTTAAATCCAAATGATGCTATTGCTGATTGTTAGCTGCTTTTCCCTCCCACCTTAATACATATAAGCGCTGAATGGATTAATACGACAAATTTTAAGGTTGAAAAGATTAAGGCAAAAGACATGCACAAACTAAAAGAAAGTTTCAGCAGACCTTAGCCCTGCATCTTGAAAAGAAAAGAAAAATACTACCCCACAGCTGCTTGTTTTTTTACACAAGAAACGTGCCAAAATTAGCCTAAGGATATCTGTGGAAAATAGAGATTTGCTGATATTATAAATGATGGGACAGGAAACTAACAGCAACTTGTGGGTCAATGTGGTTGGATTTAGTTAATAGAAAGCAGCGCACCATGTGTGTGACTGAGTGATCTACATTCATGTAATTGTTTTGGTGAAATTCAAAGATTTTTCTCATGTTCGGTGTTTTGAAAGATGATGTACATTTTTTTTCCACTGGTGTGTCGTTTTTGGAGAAAAAAGTTATAATGGACAGTGAGATCACTGAGCCTGTAAACTGTTTGGGAGAAGCACCACAGCTCTTATAATGATAAGAAAAAATCCTTTGATGTGTTTTTAAGTATTATTGACATCATTTTGTTTTTCCCCTGCTTTTATTTGGTCATGGCCTGTAAAAATATTTCTCATGCTTTACCATCTCAAGAATGTTGTTATTTCGTTGTGTTAATCACAAATGTTAGAGGTATGTTTGTGTGCGTGTTTGCTCGTACATACATAACATATTTACGTGCATTCGTGACTGTGCTCATGAAATGTGTAGCTGTCTTGGCTGTTAGGTCCATATTTATGAGATGGAGTTTAATGCGCTCCATGTTACAAAGGGAGGAAATGAAACTTCCTCATGTCTCAGACAGTGTGCAGCATGTAGTCTGCTGCCCTAATCCCTCATCTGCTCCACATTACCAAATCCCTATTACCTGCAACCCACCTAATCTTGGGATGTAGTTTCCGTCAGGTAGGATTAATAACACCCCACTGTGGCTGGAGTGTTTTGAGTCTGTGTGTATGTGTGTGTCTGTCTAAGTGTGTCCACATTCTCTCTCTCTCCCCTCACCCTCCTCCTCCTCCCCTCTTTAATAAGCACGTTGTAATTTATGGTCGTAGTTCATCGACGGACGGCTGGCCAAATTGAACGCAGGCCGCGGCTTCACCGACGTGTTTGAAGAGGAGATCACAGAGGGGGGCTTCTGTGGAAGTGAGTAGTGCTGGACCTGTCTATCAATTAGTCACCTTATATTTATTTGCCATATTTCATGCAGTAGGCAGACGTTATTGTACTACACTAAGATATATATAAAAACTGTGAACAAAATAAGGAGCAACCTTTAAAGTAATCAAAATGAAAGACACTTAGAGCCTTCCCCTCCCCAAATAAAATTTAACCTATCTCTCAAAACTGAAAGTTAAATGTTCAAAAAGGCAAGCCAAACAATGATAAACTGATTTTAAAAAAAGTCACGTTCTTATATATGTTTTTATAAAATGTAAATTTAAAAACATCTCTGGCTCTTTACGACTTATTGTTTGAGTCATGTTTGAAGGCACAATTTCTCATAAACATGCCTATGGCCACATAAGGCGCTTTAAATACTAATGCACTACTGAACTTTATTATTCTTTGAAGAATAGAATTTAATCATTATTTATATAAATGACATTGCTCTTATACTTTGCTCTCAGCTGTTCTAAAATCAGTGTAAAACAGCCTCTCGAACTAAATTGGCTCTTTTTTTAATATTCTCCATTCGTCATTTGTAGTAAAAACCTTTATTGGAACTGATACTGAGGTGACATGTCAACCTGATTGAATATGGCAAAAAGAAGATTGACACAAGAATTAGTAATATTTATGAGTGTTATTACATGTGAAGACTGTGCATGAGACATCAGAGGTTTTCAGTGTGAAACAGCTCCCACACGAGTGCTCAGACAAATTAGGTTGTTTTGATCGTAACACCTTAGCTTTGAGTCGTATTTAGATGGCAGGAAAATAGAAATGCCATCCAGATGTTGCAGCTAAATACTCGTCATATTATTAGGCTTATCTGTTCTGATCCTGACCCAAATCCACACTGTCATCTGCGATTATGCTCTCTAAACGTGTGAGAAAATAGCCCTCCATTCTGCCCTCACAGGTCCATTATTTCAAGGTTAAAAACCAGATAATTTTCAGCAGTAAATGTTTTTGTTTCTAATTATTATTGGTTCGAGGGCAAAAGGGACAAAAGAAGAAAACAACTTTAAAAGTTTACTCAAAAGAGTTTTAACAGAAATAAGGCCAAAGACAGATTGTAGAGCTTAATTTTATTAATATTTTACATTATTTTCTGTCTCTCTGTTTTTTTCTGATCAATATAGCAATAGGCTTACCCAAAATTTAAAATGCTCAATAATGTGTTAGTGTGTGTAGCTATAGAACTGTGTCAGTGTTATATACATAGTTACCTTTGCTTTGCAATGCTTACACTGTGCTATTGAGTGCAAAATGATTAATTCATATTTCCTGTGTTTTGTACATCCCTTCAGGTAATTCAAGGTCTTATCAGCAGTGGATGAACACTGTAAAGGTATTCACAGATTGTCATGCATTTCATACCTAAATGCTTTTATCTATGGCTTTTTTAGGTTTCACTCATTTTATTCCTGAGTTATATTTAATTGAAAGCGTGATTGACACGACTCCGTTTGAAGTCCTGGTGTTGCCTTTGGAATGAAGGGGCTGCCTGAAAGTACAGATCCAGCTCGAGAGCAGTTTGGTGTGTGTGAAGCGGTGCGTGCAGCAGGACAGTGGAGACAGACAGGGAGGGAGACAGAAGTGATTTGACGTGACAAGACGTCCTCCAACATGACATGTTGATCTGGCAGCAAACACGGGCGTTACTCCGCTGAACCGACCCAAGAACACAGATCTCTCCCTCCTTCTTCATCTCCTTCTGTCGCTTTCCTCCTCTCCTTCCTCTCTTTATTTCTCTCTCTCTTTTCATCTCTGTCACAGGCCCCCCCTCTGTCTCTCGCTCACCGAGTATCTCTCCCTCGCCCTCCCTCTCTCTCCCCATGCCGTCAGCTAAGGCTGAATTAGTTCTCTAGAGTGCTCTTCAAAGGTTTGTTAAAGTTCACATTTCCTGACTGACAGGGATCTATAAGAGGGGCCTTCACCTCGGCCCCTCTCCTCCTCTCCCTCTGCCGACTTCTGAAACACTGTCTGCCATTTACTCTGTTTAGCCGTTTAGCCGACGCTTTGTGCTTACACTAAAGACCAAACAGAGAGAAAAAGAGTGAGACGCCAAAGGAGAGATGCAGCAACTCGGAGAGAGAAAAGAAGACAGGCACACAGAGATATTGGGCACCATAATGTCAGTCTGCAGAGCTCAAAGTGGAAATCAATCACGCACGGTCCCTTCCGTCGCTGTTTTAGGCTGCTTCTAAATAAAAACCTCCTGAATGCTATGAATCATGCAGTTTATCGTGGCTCAGCTTTGCCTGATGTCACCACTTTTTTTTGAAGTTATATTACACTGCTATTCAGGGCTGCAGAGGGAGTTTGATTGTTTGATATTGAAAATTAGCCGAGTGACTGCTATGGGGGCTGGGTTATATGGTAGAAGCATTGATTGTGATATTGATAAGGATACATCTGCAAAGTATTGTTTTAAGATACTGTACATCACAGTATGGCTGTGAATGATTTAAAAAACAATGAACACTATTCCACTGTTATGCATTGTATAGGCAAAACTCCTGCTACTGTATGTATTTAACAAAAACAGTCACAATATAATTGCAATAAAAGCAGGTATACAATATAATTGACTTATCAGCGAGGCCTGCCTGTACATATATACTGTACATGAATAATGAATATAAAAATACCTGATGATAATTGGTTTGAATGTGTGTATACATGTGGAAACTCCCTCAAAACATCTTGAAGTGTCTGACGAATAATTGTCTGTGTCTGTTACAGAGAGGAGGAGCACTCTTCAACACAGCTGTGACAAAGGTACGTTCCCCTGCAAAACTGCTTAATAGGCAGCCACATCAGTGCTTTGTTGAATACTGTATGTACAAAAATTTAATCCTCAATTCTGGAAAAAAACCCATTGAAATAGACCTCAGATGACATTCTAGGCACCTTTTGGAGAAATTAATCATTATGCTCAAATATGTGAGAATTAACTCAAAACATGTTCATTGCAATTGACTAAGGAGGGAATGGAAACATTGTTCATGACTAGTGTGTGTTTGATGAGCAGTACCATGTCGTTATGTGCTGTACAAGAGGTGGTCAGAGTGCCCTTTCATGTTATCGCCTCCTGTTAGTGTGTGCAAGGCTCTCTTATCCAGCCTTTTGTCTCCATGTTTTTGCCACGGGAAGTTATGTAATAAGGCAGATTGTAGAGCTTAATTTTATTAATATTTTATATCATTTTCTCTGTCTCTGTTTTTTTCTCTGATCAATATAGCAATAGGCTTACTCCAAAATTTAAATGCCTCAATACCAAGAACGTGTAGCCATAGAACTGTGTCAGTGTTATATATATAGCTACTTTGCTTTGCAATGCTTACACTGTGCCATTGAGGCAAAATGATTTCAATTCATATTTCCTGTGTTTTGTATATCCTTCAGGTAATCTGGGTCTTATCAGCAGTGGATGAACACTGTGTATTCATAGATTGTCATGCATTTCATACCTAAAATGCTTTTATCTATGGCTTTTTTAGGTTTCACTTCATTTTATTCCTGAGTTATATTTAATTGAAAGCGTGATTGACACGACTGGCTTAGTCCTGTGTTGCCTTTTGGGAATGAAGGGGCTGGGCTCAGCATAGATCCAGCTCGAGAGTGGTTTGTGTGTGAAGGGTGCGTGTGCAGGACAGTGAGACAGACAGAGGAGACAGAAGTGATTTATCGCAGGACGCCCCAATGTTGAGATGTTGATCTGGCAGTAAACACGGGCGCATTCCGCTGAACTGAATGCAAGAACATGATCTCTCCCTCCTTCTTCATCTCCTTCTGTCGCCTCCTCTCCTTCTCTTTATTTCTCTCATCTCTGTCACAGGCCCCTCTGTCTCTCACCACCGGTATCTCTCCCCGCCTCTCTCTCTCCCCATGCCAATAGCTAAGGCTGAATTAGTTCTGGAGTGCTCTCTCAAAGGTTTGTTAAAGTTCATACTCTGGACTGACAGGATCTAGTAAGAGGTCACTTCGGCTCCTCTCCTCCTCTCCCTCTGCCGTACTTCAAAACACTGTTCAGCATTTACTCTGTTTAGCTGGCTAGCCACGCTTAGCTATAATTAAAGACCAAATAGAGAGGAAAAGAGGAGACGCCAAAGGAGAGATGCAGCAACCGGAGAGAGAAAAAAGAAGATAGGCACACAGAGATATTGGGGCACCCATCGTCAGTTCGCAGAGCCTTCAAAGTGGAAATCAATCACTTATCGTCCCTTCCGCCGCTGTTTTAGGCTGCTTTAAATAAAAACCTCCTGAATGCCATGAATCATGCAGTTTATCGGCTCAGCTTTCGCCTGATGTCACCACTTTTTGAAGAGTATTACACTGCTATTCAGGGCCGTGGAGGGAGTTTGATTGCCTGATATTGAAAATTAGCCGAGACTGCTATGGGGGCTGGGTTATATGGTAGCTTACTGATTGTGATATTGATAAGGATACATCTCAAAGTATTGTTTTAAGATACTGTACATCACAGTATGGCTGTGAATGATTTAAAACAATGAACACTATTCCACTGTTATGCATTGTATAGCAAACTCCTGCTACTGTATGTATTTAACAAAAAGAAATACAATATAATTGCAATAAAAGCAGGTATAATATAATTGACTTATCAGCAGGCCTGCCTGTACATATATATATACTGTACATGAATAATGAATATAAAAATACCTGATGATAATTAATGAATGTGTGTATACATGTGGAAACTCCCTCAAAACATCTTGAAGTGTCTGACGAATAATTGTCTGTGTCTGTTACAGAGAGGAGGAGCACTCTTCAACACAGCTGTGACAAAGGTACGTTCCCCTGCAAAACTGCTTAATAGGCAGCCACATCAGTGCTTTGTTGAATACTGTATGTACAAAAATTTAATCCTCAATTCTGGAAAAAAACCCATTGAAATAGACCTCAGATGACATTTCGTAGGTTCTTTGGAGAAAATTAATCATTATGCTCAAATATGTGAGAATTAACTCAAAACATGTTCATTGCAATTGGCTAAGGAGGGAATGTATCTATGACTAGTGTGGTTTGATGAGGTACGCGTCGCTATGTGCTGTACAAGAGGGTCAGTGCCCTTCATGTTATCGCCTCCTGTTAGTGTAAGGCTCTCTTATCCAGCCTTTTGTCTCCATGTTTTTGCCACGGGGATCAAAGCATTTCTTGATGTTACATGAAACCAGAGCAGAATGTTAATGCAACATGTTTTGATTACTAATCTGCGTGTATGTGTGTGTGTGTGTGTGTGTGTGTGTGTCTGTGTCTGTGTCTGTGTCTGTGTCTGTGTCTGTGTGTGTTGTTTTTCCTCCTAGGCCAAGAGTCATGCCAAGAGGGGCATCCGGGACTTTAAGGGCTAACTGAAAGCGAGGGTGAGCAGCGTGGACCTTCACACCTCTCTGACACACATGCACACACTCATACAAGGATACGTACACACATGTACACATAATTCTGTTTGGAGGTTCACAGATAGACACGCACCCCCCTCATAGAAGCAGATAGGAAGGTTGGGCTTTTCATATGAGTGTGGATTTGACGCAGGGGCCTTTTAATGACTGCTGGCTTCGCTTAGCGCTTTGTTCAGACTCGTACATTTTAACCAGCGCCTCTGGCTGCGCTCGCCGCGTCATCCGAGCCCCAGCCCTCTCTTTCTTTTTACGTCTGCATATTTCATCAGTGAGCCTGTGATTTCAAAGCGCACGTAATTTGGTATGTTCCATGTTTGATGGATTTGATATGCAATAGCAGTTTGATCTGTCAGTGGAAACTGAGAGAGAGGCACTGATGATGAACAAGAGGAGCACATGGTAGTACCAAAAAGGTATGCACATACAACACACACACACGCACATACACTAGAGGCAAACAGAGGTGCTTGAAATCTGTTTGACTTGAAGCTGATTTCCTGTGCAGTCAGAAGACAAATGGAATTCAAGCTCTTAGTAGGATCACAATTAATCCGGGTAGAACATTTACAGCATGTTACCTCCCAGCTACAGATGTCTACACAAAGATCCTGTATACAAACATATTGAAATTAAACTGATCAGAAGTGGCTACCTCTATTATTGTCATTTCTCAAGTGTAAAGTTGGTGATATACATCCATCAATCCTCTCAGTACTTATCTCACTGCCGCGTCTGTGGCTGTCAGACCTGCCTATTAGTTTCATGAAGATGTAAATCTTAAAATAGGTCACAAATATATACTTATATATATGTACTCACAAATGCCACTCAAATGGAAGTAAATTGTAACTTTTGGGACTTATTCTAGCAGTGTAGATGAGGAAAAGATAAACTACACCTGTGTTCGTTATAATAAAAGTGAATATCACTAAATACAACAGTGTGTTTCTATTCCCACACTTTATAATGTCCATGATATTAGAGGTATATGCTGTATCAGGCTTTAGATACATAATACTTGTCACTTTAAATTACTGATTTAAGGAAAAATGTATTTAATGTCTTATGGTCTGGCTTATTCACTTTAATGAGTAATATTCTCAAACTGACCGAGTGTAGTTTTGAAACAGATCATCTAAGATTTATATTCTTCATCTCTCGCCTCTCTCAGGAAGAAGAAGAAGAAGGATGACGGTCTGCAGGGTCTCCCACCAGCACCAAGAGCCTGTCTCCAAGGAGATCATGGTGAAGATGAGACGAGTACATACACACACATTGACACATACTGTAAAATGAAGCAACTATACTATTGACTTATCACGCCAGAGCTCAGTTTTCACTCTCTTGACCAACATGGAATGCAGTCTTCCACATCTGTGTACTCTTCTCTCCTCATTGCCCCCCCTTTATCTCCATCCCTCCCCTTTCTCTCCTCCTCCACCCCCTCACTTCATTTCTCTTGTAACAACCTTGAAGTACAGTAGTTTCGTCAGTGCCAAATGTAATGATAAGCATTTTTTTTTCTTCAACACGCCCATGTTGTACATTCATATTTTTCTGAACAGCACGGACAGAAGTAACCCATCTGCTGGTCAGCATTTCCTCTGAAGAATTTGGTTGTGCAACTATAAGTGGATAGTACTTTTTTCTTTGTTGTGTGCAGAGCTGAGCAAGTATACGCACGCCACAAAATGTCATACATTCATCAATAAATTCATCAGGTAATTAAGAGCATTGCACCACATTAGAGACTGTACTGTCAGTGTAAATGAAAATAATATGTCTAATACTTATATTTCGGTGTTGGGGTCTGGTTTTATGAAATTAATAAAACTGCACACTGTACAGCATAAAACACATGCATACAGCCCTAGGATACTAGTTATATATTCCCATTCATACTGTAGTCCAGCTGGAGCTTTTTACTTTTATTGTTGAATGAATAAATGGCAAATGGACTTCAATTCTGTCTAAAAAATAGAGAAAAGCAAATTACACACACACACACACACACATACATATAATAGCACACACACAGAAAATGCATACATTGACATTTTGGCTACAGTCATGTAAGAGTGATTAGGAGAGGTTGGGGCTGTTCTAATTACGCCAGGTTTCCTGTGTGTGTGATGAGGCTGGAAAAAGTCTGTGAAGGCAAGGAAGGTGTGACGGCCGGGAGGAGAGGAGAGAAACGGCAATTAGAGTTTTCTAGCTGGGGCCTCCCTCGACACCCTCCTCCCCTGAAGCTAGTGCACACAAAAATGGGCCAACACACACACACACACAGATTAAAAGTTAACATGGTTCGATGTGCTGCACACACCTACAAAACACACTTGCACTGTATCTAAAGTATATACACACTCTGTCCATGCCACTGAGGCCTGTCTATCATTACAGTAACGGGTCCCAGGGGACCACTGGAGGAGGGACATACAGGACACAGGATAGCATGTCCCACAGCACTGGTTTTGTGTGTGTTTGTGTTTATATATATATAGTCCATCAGTTTCTCTTTAGCCATACAAAACACTCTTCCTATTCTTGCCCTTTCACATTGCCTTCTTAACTGCTTCTAATTCATAATCCAGGTTGGGGTAATTCAGTATAACCCATAACGCATCAAAACCCTTTGCAACCCTCCTGTTTTGTGTGTTTAGTAAAGTCTGGCGATCCCAGATTCTTTTTCTGTCAACTGAAACCAAGTCTGAAAATGGAGAAGCCAAGAAAGTCTTGATAATTTATGGCCTGTCAATGTGCAGCAACCCCTGAAAGATTGAAACTCTTCAAACCATTTGTTAGGAAATTGTACTGGAAATTGTAAATGCTTTCAGTGTTTTGTTGTTTCTCATATAGCTTGGTTTTCTGTCTTTATTGCGCAAATTAAAGCACATTAGTTAGAAACTCGAAATGGACGTGGAAAAAAACGAATTATCTGAAAAAAAAAAGTACGCTCGGTTCAGGAGGAATGTTTTTTGTTTATGAAATACCACTGGAAAATTATTGGGCAAGTACGTAATGAAATAAAGACTCCTTTAAGGATCTTTTTTTCCTGGAGTTGCTACACTTAATGCCAGCCATTTATTTACTTTTACCTGACTGCTTATAGCACACCATATTTATATTTCAGTTACAGTCAAAAAAAAAACACAGCTATTGTTCCTGTTCTCTCTTATCTTCCCTTCTCTCACCTTTCTGTTTTTTTCCTATGAAATCTTGATACTGTTGTTCTGCCCACAACTGTCTTGACCAGGTGTTCCCTGCACGAGAAATTGATCTCAGTGGGACTAACTTGGTTAAATAAAGGTTAAGTAACATGAAAAAAACAAAAAAAAAATTCAGTTATCCTCGTAGCTTCTCTTCTTCGTGTGCCCACACAGACCTTTATTGCTTGGCCTACCCTTATTTCTGTCTCTTCAGTCTTAGCATTATTTCCCAGTCTCTCTCTGTAGACAAACCAGGGTCCTGTCTTCGTCCATTTAAACCCCAAATCTTAATATGTCTCCTTGTGAAATTAATTGCTTTTATTTTTCAAGTTAAGAATATAATTTCCCTAAAATAAAATAACAATTCATCTTACTTTTCTCAGGTGAAATTACACCTTGTTTCTTCAACAGTAAAAAAAAAAAAAAAAAAAAAAAAAACACCAAGTGACATATTGACATTTTTTGTGCGTTTTGTTTTGTCCTTTGCTACACGTCCTCCCTGTGTCCTCTCTGCATCTTCATACCTTTGACCAAGTGACAAACAAATGCTCCTTTCACCTGCTAGATCATTTCAGAAGCATGTTGTCATCAGAGGCTCCAAAAATGTGATCTGATTAAAGACATTCCACACTTCCTGCATGAAAGAAAAATCCTGATACATTTTTAGCATTCATCATTTTTTAGCGAACACCTCTTAAGTCTGTCCTTGAAATGAAATGAATGATCCCAGAGAAGCTCCTTTAATTAATCATAGCAAAATAATCAGAGTTATGAAATTCATATTCTATTTGATCAGCCAACACATGTACCAAAGTGAAAGTGCTGCTGTCATATGCGTACATATTTCAGCCGTATCCGGCAATGTGGGTGATTTGTAGTGTTTGGTGAGCTTGTTGATTAAGAATGTAGGAGTAATCCTTTCGTTTGACAAAAACAAGACTGAATTGGACTGCTGACTCCTTGTCTGATACAACAAACAACAGCCATTGTTCTGGCTCCTGTATGG
The DNA here is from genome assembly GCA_033238685.1 of Lates japonicus. Taxonomy (NCBI): domain Eukaryota; kingdom Metazoa; phylum Chordata; class Actinopteri; family Centropomidae; genus Lates; species Lates japonicus. The sequence continues at coordinate 6,609,567 of BRZM01003569.1, forward strand.
TTTTGAGTGTGAGTGCCATGTCTGTTTTTGAGATTCTTTATGTATGATTTTGTATATTTGTTGTGTGTGTGTGTGCGTGTATGTTTTATGTGGTATTGTGCTGCAAGCATCTGCAAATAGAAAGTGTGTGTGTACCTCAGCCCTTTTTGTACAGGAGCATGTATTTCGGTGCGTGCGCTCCGTGTACACAAACGTGCATGCATTTAGCAGTTTGCCTCAGGTTGGAGGCAACAGAATGACAGCTGTTAAGAGAGCAGAGGAGACTAGAGGTTGGGACAGTGTTATGGACAATGACAGCCAGCAGGCTTGTGGCCGGGCTCAGCCCCAGGCTCTGGACTCTTCACCTGGTGAGGCAGGAGAGATGCCAGCCCCGGAAAACACCACACAGCTCCGTGTGGAGGGGAAAGAGGGAGCTAACACAGATGTAAAACAGAGGAACAAAGTCACAGTGTGTACATGCAGTGTGTTTGTGTGTGTTTGTGTGTATGCATGGGTGAGTATCTGTGTGTGCTCCATCAGTGGGAGACAGCTCATGTGTTCATGGCCAGTGGACACATATGTACACTGTACACATGGCTTGTGAAGTGTCTGTTGTATTCAGGGAGATGTGTGTGTTGATGATTTCAGCATGAACAACTATCATTTGTCTCTCAGTTCAAACATGCTTATACTAATATGTATTTTTAATAAAGTAACACTTGAAGTATTGCCCACAGTGCAATCCGTTGACATAAGTGTGCATTACAATCAGCACATGATTGAAAATGCTATAATATGGACAACATGCAAAAGCAATTTCTGAGTAAATGGAATAGCTAATAACTATTTCACGACATATTCGTTTACTTTAGAGCATACAATGTATGATTTTATAATGCATAATAATGCAGTTTTTGATGTGAGTCTAAAATGGAAAATAGTTCAAATACACTCATAATATTCATTGTAAGTTTAATATTGTGGATAAATATTTTAGATGAATAGTTAGGATGCATCGCAGTGAACTTTAAGTACAGTGTCTCTGTCCGTAGTTATGTGTGTGTGTGTGTGTGTGTGTGTGTGTTTACATGGTTATTTGTATGCGTTTGTAGTCTCCACTGTGCTCAGTTTCTCCCCACTTCAGAGACCGAGCGGCCTCCTCGCTGAAACCAAAGTGCCATCTCCTGGCACCTTCAAAGTACTGCACCGCACCCATTCACAGAAAGACACCTGGTGATTTTTACTGGATGAGTTTAGTTTAGTCTAACAGAATGAGCATAATGCACATTCTCCTTTTATATGGCTCGTGTTTTAAGTGAAAAAGGAAGTGGGCTTTCAGTAACAGCCAGTTGGACAGAAAAGCAGTGGATCTTGCCTCAAACGCCATTTCCCCCCCCCTCCTTTTTTTCTTTTTTTTTCGAGTGAGCGGCTCTTAAACAGGCAGACACAGACTTGGCCATACTTCTGCAAAGGCTCTGCCTCTCCCCAAGGTTTGTTTGCATTTTACTGGCATCTCTTTACATACACTGCCAAGCTGTGAGATCAGTGCCCACTCAGAAATACCATATGAAATGTATAATGTAAGACTGGCTATTAAAGTCCGCTAGCGTTTGGCCCTGTCACAGAGAGGCATAGTTGTTCCGCATAACCGGCCATGCAGGGAAGGAAGGGAATAGGAGGGGAAAGTTTGTTTCTCCAAATGCAGCTACTAAAATGGATGATGATGACTATTTTCCCCTCATAACCACAGAAATTAAATGTAATTTGTTATATCGAATCTGAAGACTTTTTTTTCAAGGCCCCCTTAGATATATCTCATACCTTTGCTTATTGCATTAGGAGGCTCAGGGTATAAAGGGTTAGAATAAAGGATAAATTAGTCACGTTTACAACTCTGCCCTCATTTACTCACAATCCACAACTGGAGAGACTTGCAATCTGTATGAGAGACAGGAGAGTATGTGTGTCTTTTTTATGTCTGAAGCCTAAACTGGAGGGAGTCAGGATTCTTTTACTTCTTTAGCCAGATACTCAAGGACACAGATCAAAGTAATATAATTACAAAATAACCTAAAAATAATAACAAATGTCTCCCTCAAGGTAAAAAGGAGTTCACTTTTTTACCTTGATTTAAGAAACACAAGAGGCTTCTACACCTCTTCCAAAAACACTGGATCAAGCTAGTTTTACTCAAATACCCTGACTATTTTTATTATTTTCATGACTCCCGTTCCTCCACTGTGTCTCCCCCTTTCTCCACCACCCACCCCCCAAACTCGTTCGCTCTCTGCGTTCTGTGCAGTCTCACTTGCAGTGGAGAGGAAGGAAGCGAGAGCCAGACAGACAGAAACAATGACATCTGTCACTGACAGCGGAGTGATGGAGGGAGAGAAACAGGAGACGGGAAGGCATGGAAGGGCAGAACCGCTTTTTCATTTTCACCTTTCAGCTTCCCATTAGCCGACAGCGAGAGGCTAATGAAGGAGCAGTATGATAATCTGTTGTTCTGCTTTTTCGTGCTTTCCACTGTCCTGTCAGGCCTGGGGAGGTACGGGATGGTGGCAGAGCTGTCACAGCTTTAACACAGGACCTGTTTGCACTGGTTGAGAATATCTCATTGTGAATGTCTAAATTTGAAGAGTCTGTGTTTTTGTTGTTGTTTTTTTTACATTGTCATACAGTACATCTAATTTTAGATCTCAGATTTAACTGCTGTTGTTGGTTTCAACAGCTCTGTCGGAGCAGTAATATTATGTTCTAGTAACTGACGAAAACATACTTTGTGTCTCACATTACCGGTAAAATGAATGCAATATGTTGGCCATTTTGAAAAAGAAAGAGGATATAAACCAACTCCTGTGCCAAATTTGGCGCTTCTATCGTAAAATGCTCGGTTGTTGTAAATAGCTTAATCTTAACTGCTGCACTAAAGGGTCACAGTGAAGAGAGGGAATGACAAATTGATAAAGCCGTGAAGTGAGGTACCATCCATTTACTGCTCCCTATGGAACTTCCTTTCACGTAGACGGCACCAAAGCTGTAACCGAGATCAGAGGGCCAGGCTTCATGACCTGTGTCTGGTTGTGTTTGGGTTCACCTTGCTTTAATAAACACCTAAACGCAGAGAGAGGCCCCCGCTTCCCCTAAACACAGCCCTGTTGCACATATGAACAGACTAAATAACTGCACGCACCATAAACATACAGTGCATGCGTTTGTAGTGTTTGTAAGTATTTCTGTCCCAAAGCCCACCCTCCCCAAGTGTCTCACAGGTGCATCTCCGCTCCGCCGGCCCGCTTTGGCTGGCTGGCACGTCGGCCCGGCCCCAGATTTACTGCCCTGACACAGGAATCCATTAAAGGCTGTTTAGGGATCCCAGGCCTGAGCCCCTCTGAAATCTCTTTCATTATAGCTCCAAGCTACCATGGAAGGGGAGCAGCTTGGCCAATCAGCAGTGCCACCACATGTGTTCGTGTTTAGCCCGATGGCTGAGAGGCTTAAGTGGCTACTGCACACATCTCCTCCGCTGACTTTTATGGAGAAAATGGCACTTTAACTCTTTGTGTTTTTTTGTAATAGGGTGCGTATGTGGCTTGGGTGTGTATATGAGAGAGTGTCAGTGTGAGTGTGTGCGTGTGTGTGTGTCTCTTCCCTGGCCGAACACAGGCCCTAAATGAGGCCAGGCCAGCCACACGTTACATTCCGCCTGTCTGGCTGGCACTGCGTCGGCTAATCAAGACCGGCTTGGTTCACGGTTCCAATACTGACCCCCACCCACCCCCCACCATTCCCATCATTCTTGGTAGCCTTGAGTAATCTTTCCTCACTTCTCTACATTTCCTTCCTTCCTTCCCTTTTTCATTCCTTACCTTCCTCCTTCATTCTTTTGGCCTTGTGTTCAGTTTTGTTGTTTTCATCAGAAATGTTTTCTTACTGTTCCTCACCTTTGTGTCTCTGATTTTCCTGCTGCCAAAACCACAATGCGAGCGCACAAACACTGCTGTCCTCACTTCTTAAACACACCCCCTGTGCTCCGCTCACTTTTAGGGTTGTAAAAGAACCTTTTTCTCAGTGTTTGGGCTTTGATACTGTGGCTAATGTGAGTTTACAGAGAAACACACAGAGAAAAAGAGGTGGAGTTAAGCAAATGAAACACGGAAAAAACAAGGAAGGAAAACACTGCAGTTCACACTAATGCACATACACACACACACAGATCGTTTGCAGTGCTAGCATGTTAACTGTACTCTGTGGGTCCCTGTGTGTGCAAAAAATACTCAGAGACGGAAGGATGATTTAAAATATTCCCAAAAAATGGACATAGGAGGTGAGAAACAATATATAAGAAGGTAAATGGGCAAAAGGCAAAGCATGTACATTAGAAAATGAAAGATAGTATTAACATAAGCAAACATGCACGCGCAGTGAGGGAGGAACATGTGCGTTGTAGTGGAAGGCATGTTAATAAGTGGCCTGGGGCAGATTTGAGCTCCCATGGGGAGAGTCCTGCCCTGCTCTGTAAAGCTTCTGTCTCTTCTTTAACCCGCCCATTAAACATGGTACACAGGTGGCTTATTAAACTCTGTCAGACAGCTACAGTACACACTGATCATTCAACACACAGCAGTGACAAAATACAATCACATGCATTGGTGTCGTAATACAAACGACTTACACAGCTACCCTCATCTTAACTCACAGCACGTAAGTAGCTTGTAGTTCACATATAATGCTGAGTTTGATAAAAACACTGCAGGGGATATTAAAGATTTTTATCCCTAGACTCAAATTTGACAAATTTAGTCTCAGCCCTTAGGGTCCAGGCTCATTAAAACAAGCTAGTGCTCCTGTCTTATGGGGACCCACCAAACACAGACCTGCATCTTTTTTTTTGTTGTTGTTGAGTCCCAAGTTGTATTTTTATGAAAAGCTGTACCTCAGCAGAACAACATATTCTGTCTAGACTCGATGTTTAACAAGAACCTTGTATCTTTAAGCTGAGACTCCCCCTGGGTCCACTTTTATTGTTTTATCATGTTATTCTTTTTGTCTAACTACATCCACTTGCTGTGTTATTCTCATTAACAGCACAACTTCAGCAAGTCTCCCATGAGCATGGGCCCTCGAGATCTTGGCTACGGGCTCGATGATGATGAGCTGGACAATGCGAGCAAGTAAGTGCTCCTATTTCTATATGACCTATCCCCTCACTGTAGCCATTTTCATCTTGTTTAAAGTATGCATGTCATGTATGTTAAGATTGGAGAACTTTTACTATCTGACTGATTCATTTTATTAAGAAGAAGTTGATAGCCTGTTGAAAAGTGAATTTCCAAGCAGATTCAGTCTTTTTTACTCATGATAACACTGCCCCCAAGTGGACATGTTTAGTAAAGGCAGAAGTTGACAAAAATGTCAGTCATTCACTGAAGCTAGAACGATTCTGGTTTTCACAGAGTGACTGTGGACTTGTTCTGAGTGATATTGACAAAAACATATAATGTACTGTATGTCTCAAAGTTCCCATCATGGATTAGCTTTTGATGTTCTGTAAAAACACAGTCATCTTATAAAAACATCACGTGACACCCTGTTTAACTCACACAGGATCTCTTCAGAAGACAGCGGGGACGTTCCCTCCTACACCGAGGACAGCGACGACTCCTACTCGCTGGAGCTCGACATCGACTCTTCCAACTCAGGCCAGATGAACCTGCTGGAGGAAATCCTGGACTCTCTCAACACCACAACACTGGAACAAGGCAAACTCAGCGCTGCCAAGAGCCTTGATTTCTTCAGGTCCATGGATGATTTAGACTACAGTGCCCCGGTACGCAATAAGAGGAGGACTACATTTGATTTTGAGAGGGAATAAGCATCATTTATAGAGAAATCTTACACAAAAATGTCCATCTATCTGCCTCTTAAAGTCTTTTATTGATTTCTAATAGGGAAGGTTGCACACTGTCTTTTACAGGATAACCATGGCTATTTATAACTGAAATAGTCTTAAAGATTTATGACACAGAAGGTTTAGGTTCACCCTCAAAAATAAATTCATTGATAGAATGTAGTTTATCAGAAGTCTGTCTAATATAAGATCAGTAATTAAATAAATGCAGTTAGAAGCCTCATAATGAGTAAACAGCATAGGATAATGATTGATATTTACTCCATTAGGTAGAATTGGACTTCAAAATCATCATTATTGTGGCACACAAGGAGGAGTTACAGTCAAGTTTGATGTCTCATTTTGCTCATAACCACCTGGGTTATTTATGTCTTGACTTCAAGTAACATACACCAGTCATGAGCATGTGCCAACTTCACTGAAACAGCCAGATGAAAACAGGAAATATTGTTTTCACCCACACAGAGGGCAGATGTTTGGAGAGATCCGGGTCTCTTCGTAAAGGTGTTTAATGGTATAATGGTATTTCTGTGCTTCTTCTATTGCAGAACAAACCAGCAATTTCCAGCGAGTCTAAACCTGAAGATGAGAGTGGTTGTGGTGGAGGCGGGGATCAGGGTGGCTGGAATATGGGCCAGGACGACAGCGCAGTCCACGGAAAACACCTCCCACCGTCCCCACGCAGACAGCCCAACAAGAGCAGCATGAAGGTGTCAAAGAAACAACCTGCGGCAGCTCCTCCAGCGCCCGAAGTCACTGCTGCACCCCCGGCCCAGACTGCTGACGACTCCAAACCCCAGTCACGCCCTCCTCTGCCCAGTTCTGACCCAGCTCCTCAATATTTACCTGCAGGACGACAACCAGGACACCGCTTCTCCTACTCGCCCGTACTGCCCCATAGACTTACATCTACAGCGCCATCTCCCACGCTCTCTCACACCTACAGTTCTCCAGTCTCCCACCCAGACTATTCTCCTGTTCCAGCGGGCCGATCTCGGACCATCTCCGACCCCCAAGCCAGCACGGAGCCTCCTCAGACCCAGAACCAGACTTCCTCCACCAGCGTCCTGAGGAGGAAGGTTCTGTCCAAGGAGACGGTGAGGCAATACCAGGAAAAGGCCCTCCAGAGGCCGGGCAGCAAGGGCCAACAGGAGGGAGAGGGGAGCCCATTGAGGCACAGACAGTCAGCTATGCCGGTCCCGTGGGAGAAAGAGGTGTCCAAGGAGGGGCTCCTGGGGCTCGGCCTGTGCCTGGGTCAGGGCAAAGGCTCGGGTGCAGCTGTGGTGCAGGATCAAGGCCTCCTCGAGGAGATTGAGTCCATGTGTTGCCTCAGCTCCGTCCTCCAAACCAGCCTGCAGCTCTCACAGGTTCACTGCAACAACAGTCACCACCAGGTCCAGGGGAAAGCCACAGATGAGTCCTGAGAGATGTCAAAGACTCAGTGTGTAAAACGCCATAGGTTCTAATGAAATCTATTCACTGTCATTCTTCTAGAACAATTAGCTGCAGACTCAGAGAACATGAAGTTTTTTATCTCAACACCCAGGCATCAGGAAAAGTTACAAATTTGATGTCACACAGGTAGACACAAACTGTTAGCTACAACCTCTACTGCAGGAAAAAGAAAGCGATGAGTCGGAGCACTGCAGAATTCTCCATCTACCATCTATTCTCATGTTTATATGATTAAAGCCTTATTTTATGAGTAAAAATCTGCTGTTGTAAGAGGAGAATTTTGACCTGTTTCCAACAGAAGTCAACTTGATTTGGGAATTTTCCCAGTATAAATATCTGGATCTCAAAGCAAAAAATAATTTTAAAAACAAGGATCCAGGTGAAAATACTCTAATACAGTGGCAGATATTTCACATAAGCCCTTTTCATTCAAATGAATTGGGTGCTCTGCTAAAAAAAATTTGAAGTTCTTAAAATAAGTGAAAAATCTTGTGAACAGGAATAGTGTCACTCCAAAAACACAAACTTAGGCCATAGCAGTGAGTTTTATTTGTGTTGCTGTGAGTGCTGTTGTCGCAGTTTATGAGATGTCTTGCTTGTTTTAAGAAAATACAACTCTATAAACTTAGTTACAGACAAAGAAGACATGGTAAGAGGAAGATTTTTGCAGTGTCTTTACTCATCGTAGTATTTCTGCCTGAAATCATTTACATTTCTGGACAGCAAATTTGTAAGTGTTGTAATTGTCATCTTGTAACATATTCACAATGCAACGGTGACCCATGAATTACATTTTGGTGAAAATATTAGTCAACCGGTAATGGAGGAATTCTTCATGTTCCCGCAAGGAATCTAGAAAAGACTTGGTCAGAATAAAGAAGGGATGATAGCTCCTCAACCCACCATCATGTCAGTCTTTTACTCAGTGTTCCAAACATTTCACATGATCAAGTTGAATTTGCACTTGTAGATTAGCAAATGATACTCAGTTATTACTACCTGGTACTTAAATCATTTGAGCAAAAACAAGAGAGACAGGATTTTCCAGATACAAGGTCCACTCGGGCCTTTGAAACAAATTCTACACTGTGTAATATACTGTTTTTATCACCATGCCTTAAATGGACATGTGATTTGTTTATAATACTCTGGTGTCTTAATCTACAGATACCATAACAGGTACTTTTGTAATCAGGATAATGTCAGATCTTTAATGCAACAGTTAATAGTACTCAAACAGCACTGTATTTATCTGGATTAATAGAATAGTTAATATATGATGTGCTTTAAGCTGCTGTTTTTAATTGCATTCCAGACAATGAGATGTGCATGTCTCAACCTCTCTTCTTCTCCTCTCCCTGTGTTCCTCAGGACACTTTTGTCACTCTGAAGAGATGCAAACACACTCAAAAAGCCAGTACCCACGCTCCATCTCCTCCTCTGTCTTTTTCCACCATCATCACTCCACTCCTCATGTCATCTCTCCTAATGTTCTGCCTTTTACTGTTCTTCAGCACGTCTCAACTCTCACTCTCAACCTTAAAAAAATGTAAAAACGGTGGCCAGTTGTTGCAGAGCTTGTGAGGTTTGGAGTGGATGTGGAAAAAGCGAACTTTATAGGATATGGCTGGCAATACTCTACATTTGTGTTATTATCTACAAATCCCATGGAGAGACCAAAACTAACAATACATTATTCTGTCTCTAGTTGCTTTCATGACTTCCCTACCCTGTCTGTGGCACTCAGCCCCAAGCCCATTTGCTCCTACTGATGATGTAAACTTTTAAAATGAGTCACAAATACTGAATATAGTTTCAGTTTTCAGTCTTTAAAAAGGCTGTAACTTCTGTAGTAAATGGGATTTGTTGGGGGCTATTTTCATGTAGTTAGTTGTTTGATTAAATTGTTGGTTTTGGTGTGTTAATGGGATTTGTTGATATATAAATCCAGAATATCACCAGACCAATCGTACAACTCCTAATCTTCTTCTTTCTGTTTCACATGAGGAAATGCAATCTCTGTCCTTCTAGGTGAGAGTCACACACTGTAATGTGATGGTGGTTGATGATTGTACTGTAATGAAGCAACACGGCTCTCCCCAGAGAGTAGCTACGCGATGTAATGTACAGAGTCTAGCATTTATAACAGACCTCCTGTGGAGAGAAATGCCATGTCCAGATTGTGGGTTCCTCATCATTCTCTGTGTCACCGCGAAACCCAGAGAAAAGAACAAAAAAAAGCTTTTTTCATGCTTGTGTTGGATTATTACATTTATGGTTCGTTGTTCTTAAGTGATTTATGCCAGACGCCAGTCGTGTGCAGCAGTTTAATAGTGTATGGCTTCCTTGAGTGCTGCTCAAGCAAGCACCCATTTGCTCATAAAGTCTCTTTGCTGTTTAAAAAGCCTCCAGAATCGTCCCAGTAATTCCAAAAAGGAAAAAAAAGAAAAAAAGAAGAGAAAACAGACTCCAGAACAATCTCTGTACTGGCCTTACTCATTGCAAACACTTTTAAACAACTTATTTACTATTATGCAAATATTTAAAATGATAAAAAGGTCATTTTTTTCAATTTTATATTGTACGTATCTTCTACTTGAAAAATAATCATAATCAAATTAGTTTCTAGTGGAATAAGCTTCATATGTCCTAGATATTTAACTGTGTGAGCTGAGGTGTGCCTATGGGTGTTAAAGTTGGAGTGTATGGTGTGCCTTATACAGTAAGAGTACCATCCACGATCACATAAGGTACAGAAATTATAGATTATAGAAAGAGGAGAAGTGCAATGTTTTCAGACCAATTAAATCACAGTAAAGGAACACTGAACATTTGTATTTATATGATAAACAGACACAGAAACCCCATTTGGACCTGAAACTGACCTGAATTGAACTTGGGTACTCGTTGTTTTTGTAGTTGCTTTGTTTTTCAGTTTTCAGCTGCAGTCCAGCTGGAGCTGCTCAGTTTTTCTTTGCCGCGTGGACGGTGGGAATCTTCCCGCCTGTATTTCTAAGAGGATCTCTGAATTTCCTCTCAATATTTGTCCTTTTGTAAGTAATTTTCTTTGATTGTACTATTAGGTGATGACCTTGTATAGTTTGTGCCTCTCTTTCTTTTTGTTCTCTTTAAACACTCTGAACACTCGCTCTGAGCTGACTGTGTTTAAAACATTTCTCAGAGGAGGTTTCTCTAGTTGATTTCATATTGATGACAGATTATTTTCAACTGAATAGATGTATTTCTTGTTGGTTTGAGTATATTTTACAGTGGATAATATATATGATTGGTGTTGTATGTTGCAAAAAAAAAAAAAAAGACCTAATATTTGAATGTTAGGGATTTTATTTTTGGAGAAAAAATAGAGAGAGAATATTAACAAAATGTCATGTAGCCATTCATGTTCAGAGGCATTTTTGATACAGAGACTTCATTGTTTGTACATGGTACAATGCTTACTGTTGTATCTGCATGTATGTAATTGTATGTGCTGCTGCACGCTATGATTTTGTTTTGTTAGTTTTACAGATGTATTCATTCTTTTGGTATTAATTATTATTTCAGTATTTAGCACTCCATCCAATCAAAATGATGAAACTAACATTGGTTTTCGCATTTATACACCTGTTTTTTGCTCGCATTCGGTATTGTAGAGCAATGTCATCTGGCTCCTTCAGAACATTTTACGAGAGGAAAAACATTTCTACTTCTTCAGTTACCAGCTACTGTAAATCTGACCACAGAGGATTGTGGGGAGAAATGACTGAGCAGGAGTGAGCGTTGCTGAGTGTGATGAAAAAGCTTTTAGTAACTGGCGCCGCCTACACTAATGTTGTAATACCTATCGGTTAAAATGATTGTCAGGGATTTGCATTTTATTGGCTTCAGATAGACACCCAATATCCCAAATACCAGGGTGTGTATTGTAAAGCTATCAGTAAATATACAGCGCGCAAGTGTCCTGAAATAGCAAATTTGAAGTGAGTGGAAGGTGACAGACAATGTAGCAGCTTCACCTACATACTATGGAGTAAAACACAGGTTTAACTTTACAAACATAGTAACATCACCTCCCTGAAACCACACATTAAAAAAAAAAAAAGAAGAAGAAAAGATATTTACACATAGGACACTGAATGTTACAATAAGAAACTTTTTTTGTTTCCATTTCAGTCCTTTGTTTGGCATTGTAATGATGATTAACCCTTCGTATAGCATTACTGATTTTCTCTGATTCTGTGCACACTTGCATGTTTTCATTGCAGAGAAAACAACTGAGGTCAATCTAATGTGCTATTGATGAGTAACTTGGTACAACTGCACGTAATGTAATGACTGTGAACTGAAAAATAAATTATACTGTTTCATTTCTATGCATCCTGACCTGTTTTTTGACCCACAATAAGATGTGTCAACATAGATAGAATCACAAAAATTAAGTATGTTATTGTGTTGTTTATTGTGTATTAGCTGTGTTACATAATCGTATTGACAATAACTGGGTGATATTTAAAAAGGGATTTCGTTTCCTGTTAGTAATACACATATGATAATATTGTGTAACTAATTGAAGCCAATTTTTATATGCAGTCTCTTGGTTACAGACTTCTCCACCTCCCTACACTGTATTTTGAGTTTAAAAGTTTGACTGATATCACGATAGTATCATTATCAATGTAATTCTTCTGGCCACGATAATTGTAGAGAAAATGAGTATTGTGAAAACTCTGTTGTGTATTTACAGTTCAGAGACCCCAAAAAATCCTAGCTTCATTATGTGTCATTGTATCACGTTTTTGATCATTTGAGTTCTTGCAAACTTGTATGGAAGTTATTAACAATATTAACTGCTTGCCCAAAATAGGGTAATCCAGCCAAGACTGTGCTGTTTATAGAATAGTTCACTGTATGTATGAATATCAGTGCATTGGCTTATTGATTACAAACTCCAAAATAAAATGTGAATCTGTCGTGACAGTAGCATCACACCGTCCCTAAATACATATACACTGTGTAGACATGAAACAAATCAGAAAATCAGAACAATAAAATTCAACTTTAATTAACCAACAGATTTCACAGTTGCCAACAATTAAAGATAAAAATAAAATTCACAGTTTAAAAAATAATAGACAAAATCATCAGAACAGTATATATTAAATTAAAATTACAACTTAGCCCAGACAGTTCTTGCTATTAATAATATACAGTCATTTAGAAGAAACTATTCTGATTAGTAACTAACTTGATTCTTAAAGTGACTGGCCAATAAGAAGCCAACAAGAAAAGTACCAGGACTGTTCACTGAGGAATACATCAATACTGGCAGCCATTTTCTTTTCATAAATACACATGGATGGAATTTTATGAATTTAAATGAGGAATGTTTGATCTGCCTGCTTTGAGATTTTAAGACAAAGTGTGGGTCTAAAATTGTGTGCTCTGTGGTCCATCAATTTGGGGTATGGGATGAAAGATTTGACAGACTCGATACATTCTGGAACCTTCAAATCTTTTAAGTGCTTAGATGGATGTACTGCCAAGGTAAACCAGGTAAAACGTCAGAGGGAGATGGATGGCGTCATTGTGTCATTTACACAAAATGGTGTCACAAGATCTCATGTAGTCTTCTAGTCTCTTGTGCATTTGCAGATGAAGAAAGACAGCTGTAAAGTTTCAGGATGGAGGTACTGCAAAGTAAGGATCCAGATATTCAGTCTAATTTTGGAGCCAGTTAATATAATTCACCCTGCATCTCATATCGTCTTCTCCAGGTGGCGTTGCTGGTGATGCCTCCATCTCCACCATGATCCCTCCTTCTCTGCCGGCTGGGACTGTAGGTGCTGTGGGTAGCGCGCGGTTGAGCGCCACCACCAGTCCAACAGAGGTCAGATGAGAACCAGCAGGACGACAGACACCAGACTGATGGACAAAAAGAGGCTGAGGTCAAACCCTCAGAGGTCAGCTGAGAGAGGTGAGGAAAGAGAAATGATGCTTACTAGGAATTTCAAACAAATGTTTTGGTTTTTAAAGATGTTCACACAGGATACATTGTTTATTTCACCCCTCTCTACACTTCTTTCTCTCAGTCGCACACTCTTACACACACTTCCTGAATGCTTTACGCCACACCAGGCGCCCACGCGCGCCTGCCGCGCTGATGGATGTGTTTCCCAGCTCAGCAGGTGGGCTGCAACCACCAGGAGCCTCAAGCTACGTAGACTGAAACCTCCTCCGTCTGCCGCCTCGTAGTTTGGCTACACGGCCAGTACCAGTCCCACCATCACCACTTCATCGCTTAAGTTAATCAGACACAAAGCAGCACGCAGCCACCCGCGGAGCTGTATGAGCACGTATATTCGTGGAGATCACACAACACACAATAATAATTCATGCATGCACGTGATAGAGGCAAGATGCTGTTGATGATCCCATCAGCACACACAGCAAACACCACTCAGGAAAAAAAAAAAAAAAACACTTGCACACCAAAATAGCTCACACACACACAGTTCTTTTCAAGGTAAGAAAAGCTGTTTCTACATGAAGTGTCTGAAGGCGCTTTTAATGACTCTTGTAGAAATCTGCTAAGATTCATTTTAACTTTACAGCCCCTGCGGGTTTTGATCTTCGTGATGCTAAAACACACAAACAGCTTCACCGCCAACCAGAAAACACAACTCCTCTTCGCATGCGTAGCACAGATTTCTGACCCCACCAGTCAAACCTCGAATCAAGATGAATCAAAGCCTCCAGTGCAGCAGGTGAGAGATTGTTAACATTCATTAACCAGACGAGAAGACGGAGCAGCAGATGCACACTTACATCAGTAGTTCTGTTGGTGGATATTTGACACTGGAGTGGCTGATACAAGGCGTCACTGGTACAACAGCTGTAAGTATCTTCCATAACACTTAAAATTTCATTGACACTATCTCCATAACTAAGGCTTTTACTGAACTTGTTGTGTTACACAAGGCTCTGCAACTTCTGTGAAGTCAGCAACCTTATACTGAGCAATCAACGGAAACATAATTCTAATAAAAATACAACCATCCATATCCTGAGTAAAACAATTTATGCACTACCGCTTACGCCAGACATTACACTTCTCTCACAGGTTCTTTTGTTGACTCCAGGAAAGTGCTTTTACCTGTCACTGCAGCACAGTTGGCTGTCAGAGCCGAGTGACAAGCTTTTAGCCGGAGCAGCCTGCAGCGTAGGACCCGCCATCAGTCAATTGGCTGCCACACATGTGAGTGATGTCTAACTAACCAGTCTCTAAGGTACATGGCAAGGCCACCCTGAAGCCTCAGCAGAGCAGCGCACACAGAGACGGCAGCCTGCCTCTCCTGCCGTCAGCACTATCAACCTGCTCTGTTTCGTGTGTGTGTGTGTGTGTGTATGCTCGCCAGATAAGCTGCCTCATACGCTCGGTGAAGTAGACCAAACTTCTGTGAATGCCACCCAGTTCTGCTGAAACTGCACTCAGCACCAGATGCTGCTTTTTCTTTTTGCTGGCGAAGCACATTTTCTCTCTCTCTCTCTCTCTCTGCTCCTCCCTCAAAGGATAGCCACATCAGTGCCGACACTGAAAAACTGCCTCCCATTTCCTCTCCCTCTTTCCTCACCATTAGGGCTAGCTGTGTCTGCACACAGACAAATACACACATGCTCACAGAGACTTGAAAAATACAAGCTGGGAGTGAGACAGCAGGAGTACTAGAGAGAGGAGTGCTAGTGCATATTGGATCGTGGTCAAAAGTATGGATACCTGAACATTACACACACATGTGATTGTTGAACACCTAAACAAAAATCCTTGGCATTAATAAGGCCAAGGTTGTGAAAGACTCCACAAGATTTGGGAATCTGCCTGCAGGTATTTGATCCTATTCAGACACCTAGGTTGGGCACTGATGTTGGGGTGATAAGGTCTTGCTGTGATCATCCCTCCTGTTCCTCCTAATGTGCTTTCCAGTGTAAGTGATGAGGGGTCAAAATCTACAGCCCTCACTCTATTCTATTCATCATCATCACCAACAAGGAGGCTTGTTATACAAGTCAGACAGATCATGGGAGTTACAGTCTTTAGTGCAAAATTCTCTTTTCGTTACTATCCTGGACCAGGTTTTACCGGTCAACGCTTTCTACTGCCTCAAAAACAATGCAAAATCTAAAGAACGACATGCACATGGGCACTCAGACAAGTGCAAACAACAAGAGCACTGGATGATAATGACAAACTGGTGTTTGGTCTTAAACTTGCACCAGCCTCCACTTGGCGTCAAGTAAATAGGGCTCTGAGATTTGGAAAATAGCTTGATTTGACTGATCAGACTGCTGTAGCCTCATATTAACCTCAGATAAACTTGCATTGATGTGCACTGCATTTGCTCTGGAGAGGACTGTCAATTTTGTCCCACCAGTACAGGAATGATTACAGCAAGCAAAAAATGTTTCAGTGTTCATGCGGGCACCTGACTATTGTCTTAAGACAGACATGAAAAACTGTGAATCTATCCTTAACCCCTCGCTTCTTGCACAATGGCACTGTCAAGTGTTAAAAGAGCAAAGAGCATGAACAGCCCAAACCATGAAAAAAAAAAAACAAGCCCCAAACCAATGGAGAGTAGCAATGACAGAGGTGCTCAGGTCGTAGCACAACCGTCATTACCCCAGTTTAAGAGAGAGCGGTGAACTTGTGCTATTCTGGGATATACTCCACGCCACATCTTATTAAGAGAGATTAAGAAATTCACGCTTGGTGTCACGGTAGCCACCTGACTCTCAACACGTCCTGTTTCTTTTACACACAAACACATACAATAATAAATAGGATATCAATAGAAATGCGAAATGGAAAACAACACGCTTGTTGCTAGAAAGATAAAATTAATGAAAGAGACAAAAGAGGACAGACAATCTAATCAAGGATGATAAGAAAGATTGTTTTTTATTTGACAACATAGACAGAGACTGGATTTAAAACAGACAGGAGATATGATAACATGATGGAGGAAAAGATAAAGCTAGAAGTCGCATGTGTATCATACAGGATCATTCATCACACCGCCTGCAGCAACAATAACACTGAAAGACAAAGACAAAATCACAAAATGTTAAAGTCTACCATGAGGAAATAGACAAGTACGATTCAGAGCGTTTGAACGTTGACCACAACAGTGGTAAAATGTTGATAGGCACTGCCTGCCAGAGCCGCAGGAGAATTTAGGTTTAAAATATCTGTGCCTCACACAGGAGGGTTTAGACAGAAACTTTTCTTGGTGCAAACAACCATAGCAGTCAGTCAGTCAGTCAGTCAGATGCCAGAGTGCTCTGAATGCACATCAAGAACAAAGACATGTCGCTCTAGCCCCTGTAGGTGCTTTGTAACTACTTTGATTCACACATCTATCCGTATGGAGCTCCTGTAAAATCCAGTTCAGACTTAGACTGTCAGGATATCCTCAATGAGAAGTATTATAACAACACATATTTTATAATGTTCACTTACCAAAAAGTGCTTTATTGAATGTAGACTTCCCTTTGGAGAACAAGAACTATCCTGCACAGTTTTTGTCAATTCTACAATAAATCACCGCCTTATGATTTATGAAGCAAACATTCTCTTGATTTCAAATCATTTCAGACTGAATTACTTTACATTTTGACCATTACTCAGACAAATGAGCAGTTTGAATGGACTCTGAAAACTGTGATGGGTGATTTTTCACTATGTTGTCCCATTTTAGAATTTTTAATTAAAAATACTATGAGAAGGACCAATGATTAATTGATTACAGCTGATTACATGAATGATTATAATTTAATAACTATATGGATTACAGTTTGATTATCAAAGTGTCATTTTCATGCTACAGAAACAGTTCTGTGGTGCCATTAACTGCACATCAAAACAAGTTAAAAACACTAATAAGTGCAGTGTAATGGTCATAACACTCAGTCAGGAGTGCCCAGTTTTGTAAGCGGAAAACTATTGAGCATTTCAACAATTAATCACCTGTTTAAATGCACTTGAAGCTTCCAAGTCCCCTCCGCACCCATACCGTCAACAGTCCCACACACACACACACACACACACTCAGTCGCTTCCTCCCAGTCGACCTCTGGCTCGCCGGGGTCCAGCCTGAGGATGAGGTGTGGAAAGAAGCTGAAGAGGTTCTGCCACAGCAGCACCGCCCACGTAAAAGTAAATGTCGCCACGCCGGTCTGGCACAGGTCTCCTCGCGTAGCTCATGTCGCACACGCAGACAAACTTGTTGATGAGGCTGCGCAGTAGCCTCCGCTGAGACAGGGGTTGACCTTGCACTGGGCCCACCTCCTGCTCACACCTGCAGACACAAAACCACGGTCGTGTAGTCAGAGACGCTCTGCTGACAAGGTGATCACAAGACACAAGGAATCTGTGGGAGAACAAACCCACTTTAATAAATCCTAGACGCTCATATTTGATCCTTACCATGGTTAAATCATTATAACTTTCTACCTTTTATTACTCAGATTCGTTTACCTGACAGTTGTCAGATAGAAAACGTACATTAAATTAATATGGATATAAACTAGTTTATTGTTTAAATATATTAAACCTGTGGTTCCCAAATTTTACTTGTGACCAGTGTATACTTGAAACCCCTTCTCATGTTTTTCAATGTCCATGAGTTGTTAGCACCACCACAAGAGATTTCTAAACTTCCTAGATGGTTTTATTTAAATAATCATTTAGGCCTGAAGAGGTGGTTCTAAATTATTTTCACACAAGGGGGCCCAACCTCCAGGATGGGAACCACTGACTAAACTAATTACAGTGAAAACTAGCTCCACCTCAAACTAGTTACAACAGTAAAATGCTTCTTTATGCATCACGGTCAGCATTAGCTGTCTAATAATACTATATACACTTCTTCCACTACTGCTAGTAGGTTATGGGGCCGGCCATGCTGTGCACTTCTGCATGAATGCCTGATCAACACAGGTGGTAAACGAGCCAGTGATTGTCAAGGTGACCGTGGCAGCTGATGCCAATCAGCTAATGCAACCACAACCTCAGTCCTCTGCTCTGAACTAACACTGTGCTCAGGCAGTCACAGGATGATAGTGTACATTTTCTTGGTATTTTCTCTCCTACCGTGCCCACGAAGCCGGGCGGACAGAACAAGAGGACAGCTCTCGTCATGCAGTTGCCTGCTGAAGCAGGTGTAGTTCCTGGTGTCGTTTCCACACACAGAAACTGGCAGCTTGGGCCTGTTTCTGCATTCAGGAAAATCAGACAAGTAAGGCTGCAAATGCATGTGCAATTTGTGTTTTATTTGAGGCTGTACAGCAGAGGTATTGTTGAGTTCATTGGATCGTGAGCAGCAGAGCGTTTGACGTTCACGGAAGGAAGAACTGCCAGACAGGGGCTGTATTAACCTGCTTCCCGCCGTTCTCCACGGGGAGACAAAGAGGCTTAGAGGTGATATAATAGGAATGTCCATTCTGGCCTGTTTGCACCACTCTGAACATCCCACCATATTTTACGAACGATTTATTTAAATATATTTAAACAAACTTTGTCACAGGCAACATTAATATTAGCTTTGTTTATACTTTTACGTCGTTGAACAAAAACAGGAGACATCGAATATGACATTTGAGAGACATATATCTAACAGGAAACAAATAGGGAACACCTGAGAAATGGGGGAAAACAACAACTTACATATTTCTGACAATAATGTACTACTTGAATTTCTTCACTACCACTGGAGAGAAACAGAAGGGAAGGAGGCAGAAAGAGACACAAACAAGAGAGACAAACAAAAGAAGTCATTTTGATGAAAACTATAGCTTAGATGTCTTGTGCAAAGGAGATGTAGTTTGTCTGGTATTTGCTTTAGCGAGACACTTGCAAAAGGTTTTTCCTTGTGCAAGAGATGCAAATGCAAGAGGCTGTGTGTTTACAGGATAATGTTGGAGTATGCCCCTGCTAATTCTCGAGGCAAACGGTAGATGACAGAGGAAAGAAACTGGCGCTTGAACCAGAGAGCTTCGTGTAGTGAGACACACGGCAGATCAGCCTTTTCTGGCTGACACTAGAATAGAAAATGCAGTTTGAGGCGCCTACCGCAGGGTTGAAATGCTGAACAGAGGCAGAGATGTGAGACATTTACAGTGGAGGCTTTTTGTTTGTGTTGTGTTAAGGTCCCTTGTCTGTGCACTTTGGAGCATTTATTTGTGTTTACTAACCAACTAAGCTCTTTGAAATGTTCAGGAAGAGTAAAGTTGTATTCAGAGTACAAAATAGTCATATTAGGATTGTTTCTTCTTTGCCGGTCTATACTCTTCCTCAAGCCTGTGGGAGCCACCAGAAAAGCTATTTTTATTCTATTCCAATTTTTTTGAAAACACTGAACTTACTTGCAGAGGGGTCCAGTGTAGTTCTCAGGCAGAGGCATGCATTCTGTCCGGCCCATGCAGGCAGGTGCCTCCATGTGCACAGAGGTGGTTTTCACACATCCACCTCTCCCTCCTCGCAGTCCACACCCGCGTAGCCAAACTCACAGGTGCACTCGTGAGGCCGCCTGTTCACGCCTGCAGTTGCCGTGACACAGTGCATCAGCTACAGGTGTTGGTGAATAGTTTGCGCCCCCGCCCAGCCATCGGCACACAGCTGCAGCTGTACTGCAGGAAGTGGTCCTGGCACTCTCCTCTGTTAAGGCAGGTTGCCTACACACGGGCGCTCCGCCTTTTGCAGCCGAAAGTAGGGCAGCGGGTTGCGCCGACGCCTGGATGAACGTTCTTCCTGCAGGCGTGGGAGGTTCACGCTGAGGAGCTGAAGCAAGCTGAAGCGATGCCACCAAGCTCTACTGTGCCCAGACATCCAGCCAGGGACTAGCCTGCATCAGGGGCCAGGCCCCCAGAAAGATGTCCACATCCTGCTTGGAGAAGTCCAAGCCTCCTTGGCTCCTGGATGTGCTGGCTTCTTCTATTTCTTCATCCACCACCAAAGTCCACTGGAGGTTTCTGCCCACGCCAAGCCATGAACACATGGGACACTGTGCCACTCACCATCACTGACGCTCCTCCGGCTGCTGAGGCTGATCAGACACACCCTCCTCTCCTCCCCACTGTTGTCTAAAGTGCTGCCTGAAGTCGTATGAAGAGGAAACCATCCTGACGGAGAGCGTGACAAATGCTGTCCTTTCTGCATGTATGATGGCTGCACACGCCTGCAGCGAGGTTCAGGTGTTGTTAGATTATGGATATGGGACTGCTTCGTAAGACAGCAAGCAGTGCTGTCAGTCTAGGAAAGTTGCATTGAGAACAGCCTTGGGTAGGAAAATATTTATATTTGTTTACACATTTATACTTACTTTGTTGCAGACTTAAAACTTCCTTTTGATAGTTAGCGTTTCTTGAGTATCCATTTGCTTTACCCACTTGAAGTGTGTGGCTGTGTATCTATCTGCAGAGACCCTGTCCTGTGCCTATATTTTCTTATTTTCTTCTTATTTTGCTGAGTTCAGGACATTTCTGGGCTTTAACCTTTGGGCTGTGGGTGTGTAACCTCTAGCCAATAACAGTGTGCAAGGTGTGAGAGTGGGACATAGCAACAGGCAGGTTACATTGCTGTCTTTGTCTCTTGCCTCTGCTCTCTGTCTGTGCCAGGGATGTATAAAGAACTGCAGGTCCCTGTGTCTGTTTGACAGAAGGCAAGACTGAGCTATACATACACACCAACGCAGAGGCCACAGCGGACAGAAAAAATAGCACTTCAGGATTGGCGCGGTGCAGAGGTGTGAGTGTATTTATGTTGTGAATATAATAGAATATAAGCATGTTATTTCGATTCACTGCTGCATTCTTCATTCACCTCTAGCTTGCTCTTCTTGCTCCTTTTTGTTCTTGAGCTGGGGAGGGTGTCATTGTGGAATGGTATGTTTACAAACAGCAACCTACAATCCCAAGTGTAGGTATACCTTAAAGATCAACATTATTACAGCATACCATTTACCTGTTTGATAACACTAAAACTCTTTTAGGCAAACTTCATGAGGTCACTTTATCTGAACTACCTCTACGGAGCAGGTAGTATTTGTTACCAATGAGTTAACTGAACATGGAATGGCTTTCAGACAGATCATGGTGCAAATCATCACTAATCCCAGGAAAAAAGATGTTGTCCTCAGGTCAATCCTGCTTTTATGGACCACATACAGTATACTGTGTGGGCAGATTGATCGCTGGTATATAATCCAGTGGGTGTTACATGATGGCCAATTAAGTCAACAGTTACCACTACAAATGAAGCCTGGAAGATTAGCTAATGTACATATCACCTAAGAGGTAACCAACCCATGTTTGGGCTTTTTATGTAACTTAGAAATTATGTGAAGGAGGAAGATTCTGAATATGGACATTTTGTTTAATATGTTATTAATGTGTTATATGGAGCTGGTTTTTCACACAGCAGGTTCAGAAACTGTATATTTAATGATAAGGATTTCATGCATTATAAGGTCTTGTGCCAATTTATGTAAAAAAAATAAAACATATATATGAAAGGAAATGTTCAAATTCTGTGACATTTAAATCAACCTTAAAAAATTTACCAGTTTAAGTTTTGTGACTTGACTTGGATTCGCCCCCAAGGGCTTGACTTTGACTGAAAGACTTGAGACTTAAGACAGACTCACATTCATATCCTTGGTTCAGCATCCTGCACTCTGAGTCTGTGGGGCAAGGAGACAGCTCACACCACCTGACCTCCTCACAGCGCCGCCCTGCTGTGCTGGGGGGGCAGGTGCAGGAAAAGTCATCCCACATGGAAAAGCACATCCCCCCATTGAGACAAGGGTTCCTCTGAGGATGAGAAATTGATACAGGTGCTTACTTATACCAAATGTTGCATGAAGTCTGCTTGATTTCACTGTACTAAATATGAGTTTTAACTATATGAGGCATGTTTCATAGGCATAACAATTTTTCGCTAAAGAGAGACATTGTCAGTGGTAAGGCAGAAAAAGGAAATAAAAGGTTAAAAGGTTAATGAAAGGACACCAACACTTTGTGAACAAGCATTTTGTACTCACACTACAGGTGTTGTCCCCTGAGCACCCAGCCGTCACATTTTCCATGAACTCCAGAGGATAGGATCTCACTGAGCTGTCCAACCCAAAGAACTGCAGCCGACTGTCATTGATCCTCAGGTCCTGGATACAGCCTTTAAAATATCCACCAAACACTGAAGTTGTCCTCCTCTCCATCAGACCTCCCACATACACAGTATCTCCTGCTTGAACATTTACCGTCCTGATCTCCACATCACCCTGTTCCTGTCCTCCTATGTACAGTGCCATATGATCCTCCACCACCTCTACACTCACAAAGTGGACTTCCCCATCATCAATTGCGCTCTCCGCCTTCAGAGTCTCTAAGCTATTGAGCTGAACCACGACCTTGCCATCCTCCAGCCACATGAACAGGTACTGGCTGCTGCTGTTGGCCAGCACCAGGAGGAGTCCACTGGGCCTCCGCGTGCGCAGGAAGAGGGAAATGGAGAGGTCATGACCAAGGTCTTCAGTGATCGTAAATGCAGCATAACTGTGAGAGTCCTCATTCCCAAAGCGCGCGGTCACGTGCTCTGCAAGAGGGGAAAAAGGTGATCAAGATGAGACATTAACATGTTTTGTCAGGTTAAAGATGAGAGAGGGAAGTGAGTTGGCTGATGTCAATGAGCTTACATTCAACAAATCTATCAGAATTGTCTTGTAAAACTATTTATTTGTTTTATCTTCAGCACAAAGGTATAAAATGAAGGTTTCTAATATGATTATGATAGGTTTGGGTGTGTGTGTTTATGTTGAGGTCCCAAAAAGAACAGACAAAGAAAGTGGAAATTTCAGCAGCCACCAGCCCTCATTATAAACTGTGTGACCTGTGTCCTCTGTCAGCACTTCCTACTGTGGTTTGGCCACCTGATAAGGCAGCAAGGTCACAGAGAACACACAGGCAGAGAGGTCATACGGAATATGACAGGTCATAAAAACAGCTGCATAAAAGCTCGGATTTGTATTTATGTAGATATGCCTGTGAGTGGGTGTGTGCATTTGGGTAAATGTGTGCGTAAATATCGCATCAGACACTGTGACCCGTAATCTGCTTTGACTTAGACTCAAGAGGCTATAGATATCCTCAATGGAGAACTTGAATAAGTAAATATTTTCAGGGGAAACTTAAATAAAAAATGCAAACAATTTTTTTTTTTCATTCAGCGTATTTCTCAGTTTCTGATGTATCCATCACAGTTTTCCATAGCTTACTGAATAGTGTGCATTACCCTTGAATGTTCCTCTGTGTATTCCAAAATAGAATTCCTTATATCCTTAATCCGGTGCGTCAGATAAGAGGATCTCTGCCTCTGTCCTTTGCAGTGGCTTTTGATCGGCCTCATCTCTGCTCCCTTATCCTCTGTTACACATCAGCAACTGAGACTGTTATTTAATTACCCACTTCCGAAATTTGGTGAGAGTGACCTTGTTCTCTTTCCCTCTGCTCTCAATTAATCTGGTTATCTTAAAGCTTTAAGTGTAATTGTGAGTCTTTTTTATTCAGTGTTTATTGATGGTGTTTACATCTATTATTTCACAGCTGTAGACATACCCTCCTCACAGTCCTGCCCCTCATAAGGCCTGGGACACCAGCACTGGTAGCTCTGCCACAGGTTGACACACTGTCCTCTGTTTTGGCAAGGCACATCCAGGCAGCGGTCCCTGTCGCTGCACCCAGGGGACACGTTAACCGCAGAATCGCTCAGCCATTCCTCTGGGACGACGAGCTGCCAGTCAACAAACACGTCCCGCATGCAGCCAATAAATGCTGGGAGTGGAGACTCCTCGCTAGGGCCATTTGAGTCCTGAAGCACTCCACCGATATAAGTGTTCTGAGGAGGTGACGCCAGCTCGGCCAGGGCACTCTGGACCGGGGCCACCTTGTGGCAAGACTGGCTCCCGCAGCTCCCAGCGTCATCCAAGAGTTTCAGGCTGAGCACCCAGTTTCCGAACACAGCCTCAACAGAATGCCACTCTCCATCTGTGACATTGCGTTGAAGCTCCAGAACCTGGCGAGGGCTCTCTGCTTCAGACCCTTCAGCAGAGCCATCCTTCCGCAGTGTGAGACTAAGCTGCCCTCCCTCCAGCTCCAGGCTCAGCAGCAAGCCCCCGCTGTTCCGCTGGAACAATGCCGCTCTGGGCAGAACCGTCTTGAAGCTCAGGGTGATGTTGCAAGAGACCTCGGCTTCCATCAGGGGACTCTGAAGCAGCAGGTAGCCTCTGCGTTCGAAGGAGAATGTGGTGGGGGTCTTGCAGAGGGGTCCAGTGTACCCGGCTGAGCAGGAGCAGGTGTAGCCGTGAGTCCCATCCAACAGGAAAGGAGAGCAGGAGCCTTGATTCTGGCATTCATGCCCCTCACAGCCCACCAGCCTCACATCACAGTTTACACCTCCATACAAAATGCCATCATGACTCTGTTTGAGGCAGTGGCAAACGTAGCCTCCAACATGGCTTTCACACCTGCCCCCATTCTGGCAGGGACTGGGATCACACTGGGATATCACCTCCTGACAGAGGGAACCTGTCAAGACAAAAGAAAACAATAATGCCACTTAGCTGGTGTTTAAGGGAAGGCAAGGGAAGACACAAATCCTTTTAAACTATGTGACTACAGATGTCAAGCAAATTAATCTAATAATTGTTGTCATTTCTCTTGATTCAATAGTCTTGTAAGCAAAAAGATTTCCCTGCTGTGAATTTAACAGTAACAAGTCACATTGATGCACTTGCACTGGGCTATTATGTGGGCAAGTTGCATAATGATTGTTGGTGTGGTTCATTGACATAAGCCAAGGTTGTTTTTCCTCAGTTTTCTTCCGTATTTAATCAGTGCCTGTTCCTTATCTGTATCATGGTTCCTTTTTTTTTTTACTTCTTTGGTGCCTTGGAAATAATGTGAGCTGTTACGTTCCTCCTCTGATACACATGTAGTCCAGTTAGCGCCACCTGACCAACCCAGCCTTTACAAGACCAGTTGCATACAAGGGACTTTACACGCCCATGTATTATCCTCTTAACATTGTTAGTCTGTTTGTTTGTGTTTTTCTTAAATGTTTGCATGCACTGTTATTGCCACAGGTGCCATTAGATTTAAAATCTAGAACAAATACACTGAATAGGCATTTTGTCATTTAGAGTAACAACCACAATTTCTATAGCATCACAGTACTATGCAGAAAAATACTGGAAAAACAGGTGGATTGCTGCCTCAAATGCACTTTGGTCAACTACCAAGTTACTTATCTGTTTTATATTGGTAGTAAAAACAGATAATTCCTGTTATGTAATACCAGTATTAAAGGTCTAGTTCTACAAAAACATGCTTTGATGTTACCTGTTACAAGCAACAAAATTCCCCAAATCCATGGTGCGGGTGTCCACATCATGCCGTCACTTTTTCCCCCAGTGTAGCCCCAGACTTGTCTAACTCCACCATATTAGTTTGTGTGTGTACAGGCCATCCCAGTGGATGTCTGCTCCTTGTCTACTTCTCTACAACCACATAGGGTTGAATAGCTCCAGTCAGGAGACCGGCAAAGCCAGATCCTGGGGATTAAACTAATGCTATTTGGCCACCTTACTGAGTCAGTGCCACTGCAACTGGCAGGGAGTCAATTTTTAGAACACAACTCTCAACAGGCAACAGCTCACAGTCTTACCTACACTGCTAGATCAAATCTTGTGTAAGCAGGACAACAAGGATTTTCTGCTTTTGCAACTGGAATGTATAATTTGATGTAAACAATGCTCTGTGAATATTGGAATATTATTATATGGAGTAATGTCATTTACTTTACCATTAGACCATATTTCCTAGAGCTAAGCACTTATTTAGGGAAGTTGCAGTTCATAGTGGCAGTTGTGTTACAGCCCTCTTATTCAAGCATTTCACAACCATAACAGGGGCAAGATGAAAACAGCATCACAATGAGACTCAAATTAAAGCTACATGCAGTTGTGTCATTATATATTATTATGAAGGCTTGGAGTTTTGTTAATAAAAAATGGGACAATCCTAAGGAAAAATTGTGTACCTTATGAATGCTGTCTGTCTGCCTCAGTGTTTTTTTACACTGCCACTGGGGGGTGCTAGAATAATGAAAATGTCAAACCTGACTACTGATGCCTTTAAAGGATCGATTCACCAAAATCATAAAGTCAACAACCAACTTCACAACCATCTCTTTCTACTGTTTTCTGTCACAAAGATGCTGATTCTGGAGCTCTCCTGGGAGTTTGGTGATTTGTGCAGCAGGAATCCCACCAGCAGCAACTGATGGTAAGATTTCACTCATCAGCCTCATCATTTTCCTCATCTGTTAAGCTAATTTAACTTAAAGAAAACTATAATTTATAGTTTTCTCTGCACTGCGGGCCAGTTGGGGAACATTAACTTTACATCGAAAATAATTTTGTTATTATTTTGGACGTAGTAAATACGGTTAACAAAGAGTCTGTGTGTTATTCTGAGTTTCCCGTAGGTTGTTTCTACAAACTGCAAACAAGTATCGCTGTTACAATGCTTTATATCATAATTGGGCTGAATTGTTCAAACATAATATTATTTTGCACAGAGTAGGACAAACTAATCCATTCAAATCCATTGTAGTGGGGTGGTCTCAGAAAATTTAAACCATTTAAAAGTACAGCTAATCCTATCTACAGGACATCATACCATCAGTGATGAGATGATTCATTATTTGGATGAACTTTGGATGAAATTTTGTAGATATGTGAGTGAACAGCTCAAGTCCCTACATGCTGTGGAATGTACTGGAAACTACGTATTGCTGTACTACCATCACTAGAGACCTGTATATAATTAATTCAGTTTGATTAATCAGAATAAATTACCTGCTGTTCCTGGAGGACAGCTGCAGATGTAGCCCGCGGCATGCTGCTGGTCATAGTGTTCGGGCAGCAGAGGCTCACTACCGTACAGGGCCTGCCACGACCTCTCAATGCAGTGGCCTCCATGCATACAGGGGTTGCTGCTACACTCATTGATATCTGTCTCACACTGATGCCCCTCAAATCCTGAAGTGAGAAAGCAGACAGTGTTTGAGATGGAAACAGTGTATAGGATTGACAGCATGTATGACATCCTATATTATAGTCTGAATGTCCAGGGCAGATTCTGGTTTTGGTCCTCTCATCATAGGTTCTTATGAATGCCTGTTTAGTTTTATGGGTGCTGTTCACATGCACATAGACATCCGTAAACACACACAGTATGGACAACATGACACCACAGTGAGCGTACAATTTGTATGCAGATTCATGGGGCTATAAGTTTGATTATGGTTGCGTTTGCTCACTCTTTGCCTTATTCTCTCTTTGCAAAATAATTTCTCACCTTCCACCTCCTTCTTACCTCCATGTTTCTCCTCTTTGATTGTTATAACTGTGTCTCTTGACATTTTAAAATCACTTTAAAAAAAATATAAACTCAGAAATAAGCACATTATTCTCCCTGCTAGCTCAGCAACCAACTGTTTCATATACCTGGCCAGCATTCACAGGTGTAGTTACCCTCGTCGTCCTTACAGATGGCGCTGTTGAAGCAGGGTTGAGAGTGGCATGGTGGTAGTGGAGTCTCACAGTGTGTGCCTGTGAAGGCTGTGTGAGAGCAGTCGCAGCTGTATCTGAGACAATCATACAATAGGATGATTCAGAAATGAGATTTTTCTTACCATATTACTTCAGTTTGTGTTCATAGATGTAAAATTGAAATGTATGAGTCTGTATTATACAAACAGTATACTAAACAGTTCAACTTCGTCTACACTTGGTATGAGCTAAATCTTGTCTATGACTGAGGCTGGGCTACTCACTCATTCACCCCGTCTATACACAGAGCCCCATTCTGGCATGGCTGCTCTTGGCACTCATCGATGTTGATTTCGCACCGGTGTCCTTGGAAACCGGACGGGCAGGTGCAAGTGAAGCCACCGGGGTAGTCATGGCAACTGCCGCCACTGAGACACGGCTGTGATTGACACTCATCAATCTGGACCTCGCAAGTGTCCCCTGTGAACATCAAAGCAATCCAGATGTCAGAGTATGCACAATACAAAGACTGAGGGCAGAGGGTGAAAATGAATACAGCTTTTATGTGGACTGACTGTGATCATGTGGTGACTGCTCTTTTATCTCACAGCTAGGATCTGCAGATGTCTGCCACTCTAGGGCAGACAAACCTAAAAAACAGTACAGTATATACAGTCTCCTCCTCAGTATATCACTGCACTGTTATGCAAAAAAAAATCTATTATCCTCATGCAAAGTGGGGGATACTGCTTTAACACATCAAAACTAGTCATATGAGCAATCAAGTCACTCATATGAATCCCTGGGTCACTTTTGTTGAAGTCATAATGCTACAGTGTCATGGTCACATCAGCAGACTGATACATCAGTAAGGGTTTAACCAGTTATTCTTCATTCAGTAAAGTAGATTTAGTGAGTTTTAAGACATTACTGAATATAAAAGAAAACACACACATGGCAGTAGTTTAGGAAACGGGTGAGACATTGTTATCCATCCATTAACTTGAGGGTTGCTTGGGGGCTGGAGCCTATCCCAGGTGACACTAGGGGAGGGGCAGGGTACACCCTCTATAGGTCACCAGTAAATGACAGGGCTGACATGTATAGACAGACAGACATCCATGTTCATATTCGCACCTATGGGCAATGTAGAGCTGCCAGTTAAGTTAACCTGCATGTCTTTAACTGTGGGAAGAAAACAAGAGTACCCACGGGTCATGCAAACTCCACACAGAAAGGCCCTTCTTGCTGTGAGGCGACACTGCTAAACAAACATAAGATGCTTTTGTATGACACAGAGGGCTTTGGGTAACATGGATGACCCATGATTAACCCTATTCAACATTTAAACACACTTTCTAAATTTATCCTAAGCTGAGGTTAGACACATTTATGTACTGCAGTTTTCCCTAGTAATTTAAGTTTGCTAGGAATCCTCGCAGTAAAGAACTCATAAATATCTTACGACTAAGCCATTTGCTTTTTAGGGACTGAAATGTTGTCTCAGTCCTAAGATGCTCTTGGGAGACACAGCACAGTTCTTCCCACTCACCAGTAAACCCAGAAGGACACAAACAGGAGAACCTGCCCACTCTGTCCACACAGGTAGCTCCGTTCCGGCAGGGCTGTGAAACGCACTCATTCACATCAATCTGACAGTGAGCCCCCTGGAAACCCGGCACACAGAAGCACGAGTAGCCGTCCCCGCGGCTTCTGCATATTGCCCTGTTTTGGCACGGGTTTGGAGAGCACAGGTCCACAGTGTGAGGCAGTCCGTCAGGAGATGCACCTATGAACAGATCACAGTTATATATTAATATCACCAAACATCATCATGTTTAGCACAAAACCAGGATTTTAAATTTTCCTACTTCTTATATTGGTTATAGCCTTGGAGCAGAACGATATATCGTTTGTTAAAACTAAAAGTGCATTAATGGCTTAACTCTTTGTAACATATGTTTATATTTATAATACTGTAAGTGACCCACATACTAAGTATTAGATTAAGAAAGTTGCTCAGTCTCCATCAGCAAGAAGCTATGGCTATTATCAAAAAAGAAAAAAAATATTCCAAAGAGCCCCTTCAAGACTCCATTTACTTCTTTGTTATATGTAATTGTCTGAATCACTGTACACCAAAGGAGTAGACATGCTCCTGATTGCTATTTTAGTTTGATCATGCCTGCCATGAAGCTCTTTCACCTCTATTTAGCTATGATAGAAACACTCTCTCTAGCAGGTGTCAGTTCAAAGACTTTTTTAAATTTAAGGGCCTCTCAAGGCATCATGGCTGGCTGCCATGGTAACCAATTCCAGTGTTTAGCCTCAGCATGCAATCTATTTCCATAGAGACTGCATCCGACCTAAGTAGAAAGTAATTTGAGGCATTTATTCCTTTACACTTTATGGTGTGTTTTAATCAGCAGGAGGTTGATGGCACCATGGCCAGAGCTCTGGGTTTAAGTCTCAATTCAACCAACACATGTTATCCATACTAATTAGAGGATCAACACCTCATCCTCTCCAGTAACAATGATGAAAAGTAATCATACTCAAACTGTGTATGACTTAATAATGCTGGCCTTAAACATTGTTTTCTATTGAAATACTAATATATATTATATAGAGAATAGCTCATATTAATTCACAGATGGTTAGATGGTTGTTTGTCTCTGAGGACCTGTCCATGGTGTACCCCCCCCCCCCACCCCCCCCACCCAGTGTCAGCTGGGATTGACCCTGTATTCTGTATTTGTGTATGTGTTTCTGTGGTGTGACCAGTGTGTGGCTGCAAATTCTGATTTTATAGAGATGGTCAAAAAGATGAACTGTTTCACTCTGACCTGAAGACTAAACTTCTTGAGAACCTCTACCCTATGATGAAGCATTGCATTTTTTTCTTCTCTTCTTCCCTCTAAAATCATACATTATATCTACCTTGAGACTTGCCCCCTACAGTTCTTAAAGATGCAAGAGAACATCAAAGACAAATAGCTACCATCAAGGCATTTCAAAATTGCCGTACTCCAGGCAGAACAAATGGGACCAGCTCAGGGGCAATGATCCACGTAATCCATGGAATGTGCACAAGGGGACACAGAGGCATGATGCCCCAAAAAGGAGGCTTCAAATCAGCTGCACGAGTGTTGCTTCTGTTACATGATAATCAGACTGCAGCGCATTTCTAACAGCCTTCAAAGCAATATTTGGATATTGAATAGATATGGCAATACTTGAAAGTGTGTAAGTGTGTTTTGCTTGATGGGGTGCAAGACATCGTTGTGAGGCTGGGGGCCACAGATGTAGCCACGTTGATATGAACAAAGATATTCCAATAATCAGGCACCGTAATCATCCCTCAAGAGCCCAATCAGGCTGAGTGCAGACTATAAAGACACAGAAGAGCACAATTACACTTGGTGCTCCATCTTCACCAACTCAGGCACCAATCTTCTGTCATTTGGTGGAGGTCAATCAATTTCACAGACAGCAGGCAGGGTTCTCCAGGAGCAGCTTATACACGTCTAGACTTGGACTCAGCGTGACTGGGGTATGGGCCGAGTGCCCCAGGGGTGTGATGGAGATCATGGGTATCAGTAGCGATGCTCTGACCATATGCCTATATTAGTGCTCATTACAACAAGGATCAGCCATTAAATTCAGACCAGATTAGAGACACATGTTACAGCAGTGTATCATGTGTATGTTAGGTATTCTCTGACACATTCATTCATTTAAGAAATAAAAGCTCATATCTATGGAGAAAGAACTTGCCTATGACTGTCCGTGTGTGTTCCAGGAAATCATGGCAAGTGCTGTCTTATTGTAAAGTATGCTTTTTACTGAACCCACTTTCAGTATTCCCCTGAGGCAACAGTTCAGAGCATTCAGATCCAGGCCTATTGCCTATTTGAGACACAGCTCCAGCCAACCACACATCCCCTCCCACAGCATGTAAGGCTTTTTCATATGCAAATTACTTCTAAGGGGCTTTGTTTGGTCCTATCTGGAGGCCCTCAAATGGCACATGTGGGGCACCTGACATCTCCTCCGGACTGATGCATGTTGCATCTGTCTGTCTGTTTGTTTCAGTGGTGATAAGAAGACATGTAGTTAGTGGGTGTTTTTGTGGGAACATATCGTAGCCTACAACCCCTTTCTGTCCCATCACTTATCCACACAAACCAACCCCCTGCCAATTTCCCCACTCCCTCAGGGGTCACTACACTGCCCCCCCTCATTGTTAGACCTCTTTTAGTCATCTTTAGCTTTTCAGTCCTTAGAAAAAATGTGTAGAGATAACTATAGGCAATGATGTCACCTCACAGTCTTGTAATTGAAATTCCAAGCATGGACTGGCTGAAATGCAAGCCAATTACTACTACACTCAAATTCAACAGATAGAGGCTGGCATTAAATTTTACACTGTTCTGATTCCTTTCTATCTTTACACAAATGTTTTGTATTACACTTTTAATGAAACAAACGCGTGTTGAATTAGTATTATACTTGCAGGCTTGAGAGAATGCATCCTGTACGGGGTAATGATGGGATGCAACATCAACTTACCCTAGTTTGAAGCTGGACAGATACAAAAAAAAACAATTAGGCTAATGCTATACAAGTATATGAGCATATCACGTGATTATCTAATAAGCAGATTACGGAAAACATATTCTGATACCATGGCATTAAACAAGAATCCATAATTAAAGTAAGTAAAAACTGAAAACTGAAACTTAACTCAGAACCACGGGATAAAAAGAGCATTGACTTACCATCTATCACAAACAGTGATAAGATGAGAATCGTGCAAGCAAGTAATTCAAAATTAAGACAACGAATTAAATCCATAATCGCGCCAAGAAATCATCCTGCTCGTTGGGGTTGAAGTCTTATCATATACGTATCTCTCTGCCTCTGCTTCTGCCTGCGGCGACGCATCTGTTGTCAACTCCAGATCCACTTGAGGCACACTTCTCCTCTCGCTGGAGGACCATCAAGAACCTCCATCACACATGAAATAAAAAAAAGAGACCAGAGCGTGGCGTTCAACAGGCAGCACACACCCTCCCGCCCAGAGCCTGGCAGCGAAGGATTACATGGGAGGGAGTTAGAGCAGCTTCACTGCTCACAGAGGGACAGAAGGCTGGCTGATGTTAAGGAAGATTTAGATATCACAGCAACAGGCTTAGATACTCTACAGCACGTGCCTACATGCCAAAACATAACTATGTGATCCATCATTATGTGATCTTGATGTCAAAAATCAATCAGTGATCAGTTCCTGAAAGACTAAACATGAAATAGATATGAGAGGGACTCAAATTAAATGATTAAAGAGATCAAAATTGAATAAAATTATTTATATAGTGTAACTTTAAATCAATAAATCAAATATAATTTTAATGTTTGATGTCAAGCAGTCGTCACTGTGAACAGTGAAATAATTTAAAGTATTCAGTCTGATATCATACAAGAACAATAAATCTTGATATCAAGGAACATAGACCAGGCCCAATTAAATGCTAAAACGTTTCAACATAATGTTAATATTGCAGATGTGATCTCATACATACTTGTTATTGCTCTGTGCTGTTGGCATTCCAGTTAGATCCAGGAAGATCCGGGATCCAGCAAGACAAATAAGAAACAATGCAAACAGATATGTTCAATGAAATAAATAAATAGATAATAAGCTATGGAATTTTTAACGAGTTTATTGTTGATACAATAGTTGATACAAATACAATACATACAAATACATGAATTTACATTTTAGGCTAATTGGCTTTCTTTCAAAACCTCTTAATATCGTTATGATAACTGAAAATTAAAAGAAAGAGAGTCAGCGTAGATATAAAATAAACTCTCCTGTAAGTGATCAAACGGTAACGCCAGGCGTTTCCGAGGCAACGCGACCAGGAAGTCGACGCTACAGTCGAGGGGAAGAAACGGTTTTGTTTTGGCAAATAAAACTAGCTTCTCCCCGACATGACTTTATCAAAGTTTGGTCATTTTATTGCCAAAGCCTTGGTGTAACATCCCCATCGCTTGTCCAGGATGTCTGCGCCCGTAAGAGCCAGCTCAGCGCCAGATTCATCGAGGCCAGAGCGAGCACTGGACACCAGAGGTGAAGTTGTTGTACAGTCAGTGGGGGAGGGAGGCTAGCATGACGGCTAACAGGTGGATGACAAACAAAAACAAAAGAGTTGCTAATGTTAGGAAAACATCACTCTTACCTCCACGGCACACATCATGTAACACATACAGTAAGACAGATTTAACTGCCATAGTTTAACATAAACATTTCACCAATTCTCCTACATTTGAAACGTTTGTACAGGTGACTACAGAATGGACTCACGGATGTTTATCTCAAAGATAAATACAAGTCACACTTCACACTACTCTTCCTCCCAGTCTTCACTAACAAAATTACATGTACTCATCACGATTATCATAGAGTTAAACAGTAGAGATGGCGGATAGGTAGGAATTAAAATATAAGAAGAAAAGACAAGAACTGTAGAAATAAATGTAAACTAAAAAACAAAAAAGGTGAATGCCTGAATATGATATTGTAGATAACTTCTGGTTATCAGAAAAACCGAGACACATACAGTACTATCTCCTCCTAGAGGTCAGAGACTGTGCTTTATACTTGCTGGTTTGTTTGAGCTTGATTTTATTTTTCTCAGTAATGGAACTGGATTTTCAAGTTCCAGCAGAGAGCAGAAATACACAGCTTCCCCCTGTCAACAACCACATCATCCCAGATGAACTGCTGGTCAGCCTTACCTCCACTGTCTGCAACAGGAGCACACTGGGGCACACTGCACACCATCGGCACTGCAAGGTACATTCAAGCTCCATTTATATATAAGTGGGTCATTTCTGTTTGGGTGAAATCAGTTTACACCAGTGCTCCTAAGATGACTTTGTTTTCCAAAGGGCTGTGGAATCAGACGGCCGGATGCAGTCTGGCATCACCCACTTGGACGCAAGAAATATAAATACTTTCTGGAGCAGCCGACATCCCTGACTGGAGCAGGCAGGTCAGTTATACAGCAACATAAACAATGTTGTTACAACTATGAAGTTTCTCCAAAGATTTACTTGACTGAATTGAAAGTCAGTCAATATTTATAGCAACACATTTATGCATGTTTAATCTTGACACTAATATAGGACAGGGTTAATACAAAACCAGTTTGGTTTCAATTTAGCATTTTTAAAACTACACATCTAGTAAAGCCTGAAGTTATCTTTAATCAGATAATTAAATCATTTATCTAGAATCAGGGTAGCATGGAAAAGTCTTAAATTTGGTTTTCTGTAGATGAACTAAATGTGCATGGGTTTTTTTTTCTTTTCTGTTTGAACTGTGTCCATACAGGGATATTTCGTTCCTGTGTGATGCTGTGGTAACTCAGAGGAGGTCAACACCCCTCCCACCACTGACTGACAGGAGTGGTGTCGGCGACACAGAGGTAAGCTGCTTCAGCTGGCCTGTTTTGGCTTGCTGGACTTTTAACCCTGTATGGCAGAAGTGCCAGAGAGTTTGCCTTAATTTCTCCTTTTAATTTATTATAATTTACTTGATAGAATGCTTTCTTCATGGCAGCATATGTGGTATAATACAAAATGTAATCAACACGACACGACTCAGCACAGCAACCACATTTCTTCTTTGTCCAGGCTCCTGAAAGCACAAAAGGGAAATAACTAGCAGATTTGAGTATTGTACTTTGATATACAAGTTTGTTCAAATGCATCTTCCGTATTCAGTAATACATATTCAGTGTGATTTTCTTAACAGTACTGAGTTCAAATTTATATTTATTGCAATTCATCTACACATTTACACAAGAATACAGTTTTGAGGTGATAATCACAAACACCTTGTCTTTCAGAACTTGAGTATCTCAGACAGTCTGATCCCAGAAGAATATCACATTGTGAAAAACAAAGGGCTGCGGAGCCTTGAGTTCTATGAGGAGTGAGTCTGCGTCATTATGTTTATTCACCCTAATTTTAACATTGTCAAATTGGAATTTAGTTTGTCTGTCAACTCTCATGTTGCATGTCCTCCTCAGTGCGTTCACAGTGAAGCTGCAGGATGACGAACAGAAGCTACGGGTCTTTCCTTCTCTGTGAGTTAAAAAATATGACTTCATCTAATTTACTGATAAACCTTGGTCCTGTTGTCTTCAGTAGGAGATTTTGTTGTCTGAATAGGTAGTCGAGTTAGGATGAGGATGAATGTCATCAAGAGAAATGGTTAAATGTGTAATAATAAAGATTTGTGTGTCCAGGAGGCCCAGTGGCAGACTAGAAGTGGTCCAGCTGATGAGGATGATGGACGATATGCTGGAGAAGGCCGGGGTGGATCAGCAGCGTGAGGAGCTGACTCAGCTCTCCCAGGTAGGCAGACAGATGTGTGCGTCTACGGCTAACAGTCCTGCTGTGCTTCCGGCATGTACAGAGAATAATGCATACTTGTGCAACTTTTAAATCGAAAAATAGACCAAAACTTGCAAAATAAGCGTGATCCTGAACATATTGAAAAAGAATAGCACAGGACAATATACTTGTGCAAATGACATGATAAATAGTCACACTGAACCCATAAAAATTGCAGTAATTGTTTTCAGTGCCTTTGTGATATCTTTGTGTATTACCTCTTGCTTCATCAAAAACACAATGTGTAGTGTACATTGTAGAGTGTGTTACTTCCCACTGGTAACATTTCTGTCCTAACCACAACATATTTGGATATGTAAAGGTTGTATATGGAATAAAAAGTGCTCAGAGATTCTTATAGAAATATTGCTGTCTGTACATTTTAGAGAGAGTGCAATGAAATGTTTTGCAGATGGAGGGTCTGCTGGAGCTGGTGCAGATTGAGCAGAACATCTACAACATTGTTTTCCATGAACTGATCAGGCAGGTCAGCGTGGGCTGTGCTGAGAGGGGACAGCTGCTTGCCAAGCTCAGGTTAGCAGCCAGCACATTAGAATAGCACGTCACTGGTAAAACATCCCCACTTGTTGAGAGAGTTTCATGAACTTTACAAGCCTTGAATTGAGTTAAAACCAGATTATAAAAATATGGATGTAGATAAGAACTGATATAAAATAACATATGGTTCTATAAAATACATTAGACTGTAAACTGTACCTTTTTGTTAACTCTAGTTAATTCTGAGGCATATTTTGACAGATGATTGACTTTTTCAGAAAATGTTCTCAGGAAGCCTTTTTCCCAGCAGCTCTTATGTTTGTGTATCCAGACAGCGCTACCAGTCCCTGCTGGAGCGGATTCCCCGCCGTCTAAAGGCCCTGCACACTGAGGCAGTGGCTCAGCGGGCTCTGGACCGCCGGCTCACAGAGGAGATCCACCGCATCAAGACATCCATCCAGCAACTCAGCACGTACGTAGTTCAGGGTCAGGGTCAGGGTCAGGCAGCTGGGTCATGATGAACATATTCACTGTGTGCTGTTGAAGCACTGGAAGGCATTGATGGAGCGACTCTATTGTAGGAGGAAATAATAAACACAAGAAATTAAAACTCATTACAATGTGTGAATATGAAAAATGAATGTGTGCTTATTTTTGAGTGCATGTGTGTGTGTGTGTTTGTTTGTGCATTCTCTTCACAGGGAGCTGTCCAAGATCAGGGACCATGATGTCTTTGTTTCTCAGCAGGCAGAGCATGCTCACCGGCATCTGACTGAGGCACTCAATCAGACGCACACCAACTCAGAGTCAGTTTCTCTCAGGACTGATTCGAACTGAAGTTCATTCAGACCAAGTCACATTTTCACTGTATCCTTAATTGTTACTTTAAAAATGAATTAACACTCAAATAAGTGTTATGAGAGAGCAAAAAACAGATATTTCTAAATATTTTCCTCTGAGATGAGTGCCGCAGAATTTAAGTGAGCATGCAGTGAAAAAGAACAAAATGTGACCAATTGTTCCCTCTTAAATGGTCCATGTGCTTTTCTCAGTGTGGTCCAGGGTTACCACGAGCTGTATGAGCTGCAGAGAGGTCGCCTTGAGGCTCAGCTGCTTCAGATTATGGACGAGAGAGACTGCTGGAGCCAGCTCACCTTCTGCCTCGCCCTCAAGGTGTGTGAGCTGTGATGTTGTTTTTGTCTTTCAGCTAGACTCACCTCGTGTGTCAGCAGCATGTGATGGTGGTGTTGATCCTAACAAGTACAGTATGTTTTTTTTTCCTGTGACTGTCAGGTGATCAGTGTGAAGAAGCTGCAGCTGGTCAGTCGGTTGCACGTTTACGAGCAGAGCTGGTTCGAGACCGCGGAGAACTGCATCCTTTACCTCACTTCAAAGGTGACAATGCAGTTCCTACTTCTTAACATTTTCTGTATTGTTCATGGCAAAAAACACTAAACACCTCAGATGACTCTGTAAGTAACCCTGGTGGCTCAGTTACATCCTGACTATGACACTCCTGCTGTAGGACACAGAAGACCTGAATATCATTGTGGAGCTTACTGACTACTGGAAAGAGCAGCTGACTGCTTTCATGTCCCAGATGAAGAAGACTGAGCATGCTCAGTTTGAAGAGATGAGTGCCATCCAGCAAGGCATCAGCAAGTGGTTCGCCTTCTGCACCACACAGAACAAGTAAGGATGAGATGAGACACCAAAGAAGATGACTTAATCTTCCATGATTATATATTATTATATAGCGCCATTTCTAAAAAAGAAAACTTAAATATATGTCTCAAAAACTGTTAACTTTTTACTGGGACTAAGCACCCAGTGTTAACTCTGCACAACTAGTTAACTCTTGATCTGTGCTAATGATGCTCTTTGTCTGTTTCAAGGTGTCCTGTTCCAAAATACGAGAAAATTTCATTGGAAAAGATTCATGCTGATTTGAAACAGTGGGCAAATGTAAGACAGCACATTTATTTCCTGTGTGTGTGTGTGTGTGTCTCACCTTTATCATCCATCTGAAGTCTCCTTTTTCTGACATCTCTCTGATTTCTAAGAGTAATCTCAGTGTCATCATGTATTTGATCTGTGTCATGTTTTTGATCTAATCATATCATCTCATCATTTTCAGCTGTCGCATCAGCCTCATCTCTATTAATTATCGTCACATCTGATCGGTGTCTACTGTGTCACGCTGTCACCTGTTTGCTGTGTTTCAACTTTGTCAACTGTCTCTCTCTCTCATCTGTTTCATCTCATCTGTTTGTATGTGTCCACCACTGATCAGTTGTTATTCAACTGTGTCATCTCTTTGAAAAACTCTGATCAGAAATGAATTACTTTGAAAAGTTATCTGCATAGCTCTTACCTGGGTTTTGCAGATTGTTTAACACTCTTTAATATTTCCCTATCATTTGGATTTATTTAAATTGTTTTCCAAATATCTATTGAATACATTTGGGTCATACAGTGTGTCCACTCAGCAGCAAAGTTTCTTCTGTAGTCCTAAAGTCTTCCTCTGTATTGTTTCTCCCCAGATGTTGGCCCTCCAGTGTGAGCGCTACCAAGGTGAGAAGCTGTTTTGCTGCCAACAGACACTGGGTGAGCTTGGCCGCATCCAGGAAAGATGGCTGAATTTGAGCCTTCAGCTGTTCAGGAGACACACTTCTCCTGATGATGAATCCTCTGGAAGCCAACAGGTCCCAGCAGAGCTGGGCAGGGTTTTATCTGAGCTCCTCAAACAGCTGGACACACAAGTCAGTGGAGAGAATGGTGAGGGTCAATGTTGTTTTTGCCTTGATGCTGTTTTGGGTCTCATTGTGGGGGATAATCCTTAAGATATGGACGTAATCGTTGCTGTTTCAGGGGTCCACAGACAGCTCATGTCACTGCTTGGGTTGATGGAGTCCTGGGTTTCCAAGCTTGGCGCAGTAATTTACCAGCCAGAGAAGATGTCTGTCTCTGATTGGCTGAAGGTAGAGAAGGCACTGCGAAATTGCCAGAATTTAGCCCAAGAAGCTTTGCAGAATGTCTCTGGCATGCTGACAGAGAACGAAGAGGACAAAAACAAGCCCAACATATAGTACGTTTCTCCTACAGTGACATTACTGGTTATCCTAAATTGGAGTTATATTTCTCAAAGGTTTAAATTTATACACAAATCTCTTCAAAAATAATTTGTTAAAATTATGGATTTCATTTGAAGACAGATACTTCATTTATTAGCATTTTGTAGACATTTGTAAATGAACTAGGATGAAAATTTGGAGAGTTCTTCTTGACATTGGTCTAAATTGATCTTTTGTGTTTTTGTTCAAACAGTGGAGAGGCAGAGAAGGCATTAGACAGAGTGCAGGAGTTCATAACCAGCCTGTCCAGCTTCACTGAGGGTGAGAACCAGAGACTCAGTGAGGAGGTGAGTACCCACCAGGTTCAGTCAAACTGTTAAGGGAGACTGGCATACATCTGAATGACTAAAACCCACCCTAAGCTGTTGTATTTTAGCAACTTAGCGATTAATGAAAAAAATATTAAGTAATAATTACATTCAGCTTTTAACGTGTGATGTATCACCATTTTGAGTTAGAAATGAAAGGTGATCTATTTAATCGGCCCACTTCTCTTTTTTCACTTTCCAATTCTTCCCTCTTTCTGCCCTGTTCTTTGTATTGTCAGCTTCACTTCCTGTGCTCTCTCTGCAGCAGTGGCTCTAAACCACATTTCTCTTGTGGATCTTCTCTGCCATTTGCCCCACATAATTCCAGGTACCCCCTGTCTTCCTTAGTGCTCCATTGTTTGTTGTTCGTCTTGCCTTACACTCATGCAGTTACCGATATCCTGGAACTGCCCAGTTTGACTATTCCTGCTGTTCTTTTCATACTGTTTATGACTTAGCAGCTCTACCAGGACAGTTGTGGTTTCAGTTCCTGTCTCATGTCCACAGAGGTGTTGAGGGAGAGGAGACATAAATATTTCTCTTCTTTTTTCATCATCTCAACATTTAGATTTACTGTGATGTTACAAGGTGCTGTTCTCAATAGTGTCTCCTTTCCAACCAGGTCAGTTCTGTTCACATGTCTCAGACCCGCTGGATGCTGGATCTGTTGCTCCTCATGGTACCTGACCATAGTGAGGACCGGGACCAAGAGCAGGATCACCAATACGTTACAAACATCTCACTGCAGACACTGGATGAGGATGCAAAGATCCTGGCTGAGAAACTGGACTTTTTTTCCAGATACATCACTAGGTGCCAGAAGTTTTTACCTGTATTACAATTTAACGTTAAGCAGTGTATAAACCTGCACTGACCTGAATCTTACTCCAGAGTACAGTGATGAACTCTTCACAACACACAGAAATGAAATGACAGCTAGTTACTTGAAGATGGGAAGTAACTATGACACAAGATCAGCAGAGGAGGATTTACTCATCAGGAAATGTTTGTTTTTGACTCTAGCTTTTGCAAGCTGATTCTGGAGGAGCAGATTTTGCAGAGCCCACTTCAAGCTGAGGGTGAAAATGAGATGAATGAGTGCAGAAAGCTGCAGGTAACATTTTTTTTAAATACAACTCTACTACCCTACTACTATACTCCTGCATGAGCAGATATTACAACATTTCACCAGGGGGAGCCATACTTTAATGGCAAGCTCAGCAAACCCACATGATATATATGCATGTTTATGTATGTTCTCAGAGGGAATGCATTGATTGGGTGGAGACCTGTATAATCCTGCTCTCCGGGGTGAAAGGTGGTCCTGTGGAGCTGTCTGTTCGGCAGCCTTCCAGCACTTCCAGGAGTAATGTCCCAGTTTCTCCAGCAGACAGCATGGAAACTCTGGTGAGAATTCAACTCAAATACAACCTTCATGAATCTGTTATATTGATTAATGAGCAAATAGAACAAATTTGCTTAAGATTGGTGTGGTGATTATGGCTGTGTGTGTTTACAGGTGAACAAAGAGGTTTCAGCAGAGCCTACAACAGATAGTGAGGTCACAGAGGTCAAAGACGAGACCGAGGCAGAACCAAGAAATGTGAGTCACGTTAACAGCTGAGGAGTATGAGTGAAAAGGTCAACAACACACAGTAATTATTTACAATATGATTTAGAAAGTGGAACATGGTTCACTTCCTATCAGTAATTTCTATTGAGTGAAAGGCTGAAGGATGAGAAGAGGCA
The DNA here is from genome assembly GCA_033238685.1 of Lates japonicus. Lineage (NCBI taxonomy): Eukaryota > Metazoa > Chordata > Actinopteri > Centropomidae > Lates > Lates japonicus. Next base: position 6,651,733 of record BRZM01003569.1, read on the forward strand.
TCATTGCTGTTGATGATTAACTGAAGCAGGCTGTTCTTGTAGTTAGACACACGTATTTAAGCAGAGGATCAAGGTTGAATCTCCTGTGTCAGCAAATATCTGCCTTTGAAAGTGTCACTAAGCAGGACACTGGTGCTCAGAGCCATTAAGGTTGTATGATGTGGGATATTTGCACTTTTACTGAAGTAATTAATTTATGCATCCTCTGTCATTGCCTTTAGGCCTATTTCCAATTGATTGTTTGCTTATATCATTTATCAAATAATTATCATGTTTGTTCAGTAATGACAATTACTTCAATTTGAATCTCCTGACCAGTCCTGTTTGGTTTGGATAATTATGATGATAGAGGTACTTCTGTGTGTTCACAGAGCACTGATGAAGGACATCAAACACAACAAGATGTTTGTGAGGTATTAATACATCTTCCATGAAGGCTACTGAGATAAATTATAGTCTGCACATGAGAAAAAAAACAAAACAAAAAACAGATTTCATTTTTCCACACATCTTTTGTATCAAACACATTAACTAACTAAAAATGAACAGTGCTGTTGTCGTCCTGCAGGGGGAGCTAATGGTTTGTGAGACACCAGTGGTGAAGCTGATTGGCTATGACGGGCACATCACACAAAGAAAGCTGGGGGAGAGCAGTGTCCATCTGAGTGGAGTCAGAAAATTAAATTACACACATATTCATTAGCATGCGTTTCTCTTTGTATTGAACTGAACAGCATGTATGTCTGTCTCTCTGACAGTCTGTCTGTCTCTGTCTGTCTGTCAGACTGATGAACTGGTTGAGTCTCCGGCGACAGATGAAGCTCAGAAAGCATTCAGTGATCTGACCACAGTAGGATTATTGCAGCAAGAACTGCAGTAAGTTTACTTTCTCATTTACTTTCTTGCAAATTAGAGTTTTTAGGCAAAGTCCATCAGATCGGCAACACAATAATAAATACAGTATATCTGATTTGCTGTCAAGTTGACCTTTGACCCTGACAATCAGTCATTATGGAAATCTTTTTGTGTTGAATGTCCATGCATCAGCCAAGTTTCTTTTGCTGCTCAGAAATGGAGAGAGTACCTCTATTAACTTTTGGATGTGCAAAGGATGTCTAGATTTCCCTCTGTGTGTGACAGTGATTCTGAGCTGCGGATCCAGAGTGCGGAGCAACGAGCCCTGAAAGCAGAGGAGGCCCTGCAGGCAGCATTGGAGAAGATTCAGGACCTGGAGAGACAACTGCAGGGTCAGCCCAGTCTGGAGCCCAAAAGTAGTGAAGGTAGCAACTAAATTAAGCTAATTTTAATTACTTTTATTTGAGCAGGAGAGTGTAGTCCTTGTAAATATAGTTCTTGCTTTTCGCTCTTTTCTTTTACTATAACTATCCTTTAGCACCAATATACCAAGACAAATTCCTTGTATGTGCAAACTTACTTGGCAATAAAGTCTGATTCTGATTCTGATTCTGATAGAGGCAATACATATCTTTCTGTTTGTGTTGCAGAGAAAAAGAAAACACCACCACCTTCCTCACCACCAGTAAAACCCCCAGCTCCCCCAAAGAAAACAACTCCTGAGGCCAAACCAACAAGCAGCACCAAAAGAACCAAGAAACGCTTGTGACATCTAATTAACAGATGTTACAACTCTGCATGTTTGGGACTGTACAATTAGTGTTGGGTGAACTGCTTTGTGTTTTCTCTGTTGGAACAAGACCAGAGAGGAACACAATACCAGCCAATGTATTATCTCACAGGTTTTCAAATTAGTCTGAAAAAGTAAAAGTATGGGGAAAGAAATGCTCATTAACCAGTGCTACCGTCCAAGTATTGAATATTTCCAGTATCAGGAGGCTGTCCTTACTTATTTAGCATGGCTGTTGTATGAAAATGAATATCACTTAGTGGTGTCATCATTTATATTATGGCTTGCTGTGGCTTTGTTTAACCTCATGACTTGATGTAAAAGCAAATTTATTTTTGCTCCCTTCCAAAAATAAAGTCTTTCAATGAGTGAGACCTTTCTGGACCTTTATTTCTGGACTGAACTGTGAAGATTTTATTGTATTTGAACACACCGAATGAGAAATCAAATGAACAATCCTTTGGCTCTGCTTTAAAATTATAATAATTAACATTTTATCTGATGACAGTCTGTCACATCATCTGTGAGTCTGTTTGTGGCTCCCCCTCTGTCACTCCTCCTTCTTCTTCCATAACAGGAGGAGGAGGTGGAGGTAGAGATGATTGGTCAGAGGTCAAGCTGAGGAGATCTGGGGGGAATGGAAGGATCAGGGCAGGATGGAGGTGACGGAAGGATGCCCTGAACCCGTCCCAGGCAGCTGTCTCTCCTTCTGCAGCTTTTACCTGGAGGATAAAAGGGCTGCTATATGAAGTGCTTCCTTTTCAAACACTATTGGGGATGCAGAAAATGGCAGTTCTAAAGAATCACTGTTTCTCAGGCCTACTTTTCAGCCATACTTAGGGCTGGAAAAACAGCAAAATGGTTTGAAAAAGATGGAACCATGGTACATTTAGCACACTGTTGCAAGGCATTGGAACAGGGATTGGCAAATGGCTTGCTTTGCTGTTTGCCACTATCTTTTTTGTACTATTAGAAGTCACCAAAGTTAGACAAACATATTCTAATTGTACACACTGAAGCTTTAATTACTGTGTTTGAATTTTATCAGCCATCTTAGGGATAGTTGAAATCCTGATCTTTGAAAAGTTATTTAAACAATGCTGTTAATTTCCTGAATTTTAAAAATCTTTAGATAGGTGCCATATTTTACAAAAAATAAAATAAAAAAATAGAAAATCAACGAGCCATAAACATTTGAAATGCAAAAACAAGCATTATAATATACAGTAATAAATATTAGATTATAAAAAGCTGGTATGGTTACTTACTCTGGCCTGCTGTCTCTTGACCTCAGCCTCAGCAGCCAGACTCTGCTGTAACTCCACAGGAAAACTGAGCTCATCTCTGACAGAAAATCAAACACAAGCACGGCCCAGCCTGGTCAGCAGGGACTACAAATCTCAACATCCCTGTTTGCTGTTTACCTGGAAAAATCATTGCATGCAGAGGAAAAATCCTTTGCATGCAGAAACTGTCCTTTGTACTGTGAAAACCAGCCACTTTTTCTTTTGGCCTGACAGGTTTCAGAAATCATCTTTATTCTCTGTAGCCATCACTTTCTGCCCCCCACAGTACCAATATATAGACCAGAATGCTTTGCTGCCACTGGATGTAATGTGGTTTGTGATTTTTAGTCTTGACTTCCAATGAAATGTTATTACTCACCAACTGGAATATATGCAGCCAACGCACACAAACAAGAAAGAGTTTCACCGATAGATCACAAAATAAGTCTTACATGTCTGCTCTTTCCACCCGGATGCCCCAGCGACAAGCAACAGAGTCAACAGCTGCTTGTATCTGCTGACCAATCCTCCTCCTGTGCAGCAGGATGTGGTTGAATGTGTGTTGGGCGAGAACGTCTCTGACCGCCGCCTGGACCAGAGACTGCAACACTGTGGTCAGACTGGACAGAGCTGCGCTGCACAGAGCCACGTTCTCTATCTGGTAATAACACACCGTACTCAGCTCCGGCCTTACCAAGTCCTTTGTCACCACCTGCATACAGACATATAGTGTGAGGTAAATTAGTGTAACAAAGATGGAACGCCACTTTAATGTAAACACGGTTCGAAGTTTACCAGCTGGTAACAAAAAGTTTGATCTCTTAATGGACTATGAAAGATTTATTGCACATTCAATGAAAGGAGGGTGCATAAGCAGTAAACAGTTCATTATTATCCATCAATTTCACATATTCAGTTGTGTGTTTTCTTATCGTTTTGTACCGTGTGAAGAGGAACCTTCAGCATTTTCAGTCGGATGTCAACCTTGTGACACACATCAAGGAGTGGGAGGTAGAAAAGGAGGCCTGGACAGAGGAGGGAGACAGAATTGTTTTAAGGACAGACTAAAACAATTTCTGAATCCGAATTTTGAGCATAACGCGACTTTATTGTATTCAAAGTCTGTAGTAGTATGATAACATAACCATGGCACATCCTTGATGTGGACAAAGTAAAAAAGTACAGTTTTTAAATCATCACTGACGACTGAGAATAGAAGATTACAGTAATCAGAGCCAACCTGGACCTCTGGGTCTTCCACGCAGTAGGTGACCCAGTCTGAAGATCACAGCTCTCTCATGCTCCCTCACTACCTGTCATTCAAAATGACAGACATCAATCAGGCCATTTGAATGGAAAACAGTGAGTGTCCAAATGGCAAAAAGAGATGGTTGTGAGGTGAAACTGCTGAGTCTGACTCTGTAAAATAGCACATTTCAATACTAAAATCCCATAATTCACTAAACAGTCTCAAACAGTTGTTTTTAATGGCTTGGACTTAATCATATAATTCTCACCCTTTTACTTCTCCATCACAAACTGCATGTGTATAGTGGTTTTACCTCAGCCTAATCATTTACATAATGTAATTCCTGTATAAGATTAGAATTTTTGTGAGGTAGACTATTGTACAGTGTTTGGTTTCTGTTTGGTCTGTGGTGTAGTTCATACTTTGACACAGAACCAGATAGACACAGGGAGGAGGAGGAGAACCAGAGCCAAGACAGAGACCATCAATAGCCACTCAAACACTCCCAGGTTCTTGCGCTTCAAACCTGCAGAGAGCCACAGTACTTAGTATGAAAAACTCCAACCATTACACAGAATGAAGACTGGAAGAAAACAGCCATTTTTACATCAAACATTTTATATAAACAGAAATAAATCAAGAACATAATATCAACGTTTTCCCCCATGAGATTGAGAATCTATCAGGGTTTGCTTTCCTCAGGCTTCAACTTACCATCTTCCTGCTCTGCTGCTTCCAGGAGCCCCATGTTCTCCTCCTTGACCTCATCATCTCTCACTCTGTCTATGTCCACCACTGTAGATTTCAACTTCACCTCTGTCTCCTGTTCCTTCACCTCATTTGTCTCTGGTCTCTCCTTCCGTACCCTCTCTTTTCTCGCTGATGACACCTCAGGGAGCTGGTCTGCCTTTGATCCCCTTTGCCGGTGACTTCTGTTAGGCACCATGTCTCCCCTCTTACTCTTCTTCCTGGATGTCACACTGGATCCGGGCATGTGACTGGGGTGAACATCAGAGGACTTCTCCATATGGCTCTGCAGTAAAGTGCACAGGATACAGCAGAGATAAAGAAATATGTAACTTTTCCTGCTGTGAGTTGCTTCCTCTGGCTGGATGTCTGTAACTGGAGTCAGTGGTGCTGCTGTGGAAATGAGACAGAATACGTGGATGGTGAATCAGGCTGACTGAATGTGGGAGTATAGGATGGCAGTGGGAGTGCCATCTGCTATCCTTTCTTGTTTCACATAATTTTAGGTCAGTGAACTTTTGTGAGCATGACATTCAAAATCTGTCATCAAAACAGATTGCCAAACTAAAATAATATAATGGCCTTATCAGACAGGAAATCAAAACATCCAGGGCCTGCTGGATGGGTTTATATCAGCAATATTCTGTTTTATCAAGTTTTTGTCTCTCTCCACTCAATCCAATGTTTCATATTAGTTCAGGTTTGGTTTAGTACAACTGGGAAGCTCTTCATTATATCACAGAAACATCAAACCTCTCTCTAATCCCGTTAAAAATACACATTCCCGATTTTCTTCTATGAGAGAGTAAAGACAAGCAGAAATGTTCCCACTCTTAAGTATAACGTTAAGAGTTATTCTCACAGTTTTGGCAGAATTTGTGTTTCTTCCTTGATAAAACCAGTGCCACTCAGAGTCTACTGTTGGGACAAACTATGTCGGTGCAGCTCAGGGAGTCACAGTGTCTCTTCAGTGGGAATGTGCAGACTCAGGCCTCTTCTTTCCAAAGAGCTGATGTAGTGTTTTTTATTTGTTTTTAAAGGAAAAGACACACACTGTCCTCCCTAATGCAACCCTAATTAAGCTGAAAATGAATTCTGTGGCCCACATGTTCTTCTGTTACGGAGGTCCTAAGTTTAATTGTGTGCAAACCCAGCCAAGAGGTGGTCAGTGCCAAGGGCCTCCAATCAAACCTTGGCTGAACTGGGGACCAAATTTCTGGTGGTCAGGGAAAAATGTGTGGGTAAATATGGAACTTCAATCACAACTAATAAATTGCAGTATATTGTCAGTAAGTCGTTTTACGATGTATCTACCATGTTTAACCATATGCATTTATATCTGTTTGTATTTACTTATTTATCTTTACTTTACCCGCACATACAAATAATGTGAAAGATATGCACTTCATATACGTACATATAAACCCAGTCTTATTTATAGTCTATACCTGACAAGATGAAGCGATTACCCTATGAAATACACATCAATAGGTTTGTGTTTTTCTTTTCTTCTAAACTAGTCAGTCATCGTCAGTTCTGCAATAAACGATCTTTGTTCACGACGCTGCCACGGTAACGCCACTGCACCGACAGTTCCTTTTACCGTAGCTACACAGGTAACTGTAAAGAACTTTAAAGAACTGCATTGGGTTTTTACTCCACTAAAAGTATATTTAATCAGTGGGGTGGATTAATATATCAGATGACAACAACGCACGCGGTCCTTTCTTTCTTTTGTGGCTGTTTTTCTACACGTTTAAAGTTGTGCTAGCAACAGGTGTGAAGAGAGCGGAGATTGAGCTACAGAAAGGCCGAGACGTCGTGGGGGGACCACACAGGGTAGCGTTACTTTTGGAGCCATTTGACGACAGTACAGACACACTATGCATACTATACTTTGACACTGCAAGTGAAGGTTTTCAGTATTGCAGTAGATGACTGCATGCTTAACCCACAGAGGTTCTCGGTTCTGCGAAGAGGAGGCTAACGTTAAGTTATGCTAATTTAACTGGTAGCCATGTACAGTTGTCGTTGACGTGTCTATGCGGAATACGAGTAGCTACGCATTTTTCTTTCACTCCTGTTAATGGCGCCATAGTGTCACTTCAAGAGGGTTTATTTGACCTAGAATGCAATAAAAAATCAAGTAGAGTTATTCTATATGTGTAATGTAAGAATTTAAAAATGGCTGCAAGCGAGACGTCGTGACCTCAACTGCCTCCACCTCCTGACATTTTTAACAATTTACATACATTTTAAAGGAAAATGCTTATCATTCTGTGTTAGAAATGTCATTCAACTGTTCATACCCCAGCACCATCTGGCTCTGCAGTTCAGGATAAACAGCATGTTTTATTATTATTTTTTCCTCTTGCTTTGTTCTCCACATGTCAGCAAGCAAGATGAACCAGGAAGAGGTTTTGTCTAAGCTGAAAAAGGATGTTCGCTCCTTGCTCATTTCGTCCAAGTTGGGCCTGGAGCCTGATCAGCTCCGGCGAGACTATGTCTCAATGTTAGGGCATCCCATGCCCCTGAAACAGCTGGGCTTTGCAAGCATCCTGGAAATGGTGAAGGAGATGCCCGATGTGGTGTCTGTAAACTTCAGGGCAGATGGTAGCACGATCTTAAAGGGTAAACTCTCTTTATTTATTTGAGCATGTATTTAACTGCATTGAATTCAGGTGAAGCTTGATGTAATAGTATCCTATTGTCTTTCAAACATCTAAACAAATCCTATTATTTCTTGCTGACCCTTTCATTTGCATCATTACAGCTGTTAGTGATGAGTCCACCCGGAACATTGAGGAGCTAGTAGCCAAGCAGCGCACATCTAAGAATGACAAAAAATTCAGGAGGGGAGGTGTCAGCTACTTCTCGCCACGCTACTGTCAGCTTTCCCCCTCTGTGTTCCTCCCCAGAAGAGGTCGTGCTCCTCCAGCTCTCCCTGCCCAGCTCAGGGCACAGCTCCGCACCCTGCTCTCCCAGGTATGACTTCATAATTCATTGTTTCTCACCAAAATGAGAAACGACATTGTATAGTCCAATTTGAGTGCCCCTGAAACAGGAGTGTACTATTTAATCACACCCAAATAAATCAGAGACAGGGAGGTCAGTCCGACCGTTATGTCTTTTATTTTTCTAACCTAGATCATGTAGCTCTGTTGTTGCGAAATGTTGTCTTGTTTGAATAATGATGTGGCCCCTCTCCCAGGGTCCTCTCAGGTTATCTGAGCTGGAGGCCAGCTACCTGCGCTGCTTCGGCCACCCTCTGCGTGTCCACAACTATGGCTTCTACTCCACTGGAGAGATGCTGGAGGCAGCGGCTGACCTGGTCCTCATCCAGCAGGGCAGGCAGGGCTCAGTTCTGACCCTGAGGGAACACATGATTCCCAGGCCACTAATCATACCATCCAGTCCATCAAGGAGGACTGGACCTACAAAACCACAATTACCTAGGCGTGACAAGCCAGCATTCAAAGAGCCAGACATGAAAGCTCAGACTGCAACAATATCTCCAGGTGTGTTATTAGAGAGGTGGGTTTACATAGGTGGTAAATGCATCTTTTTTTGGAGACACTTATGCATTTAGACCTTTTTATTATACTTAGCAATCCATATAGTATCTTTTTGGTTGCATTTACACTTGGCTTTTTTGAAATTGGATAGCTTTTTAATCTGTCCAAGGTGTATGGATTGACTAAATGTTAATGGGGTTATTAGGTCAATAATGACAAACCAACACACACTCCAAACTCTGTATATTTAATTATTTTAATGTAAGATTTTCACAGAAAGCACTGAGTTGGGGGTCTTCATATTTTGTGCTCTCCCAGTGAAGCAGAGTCCTCTGATCCAGACTTCTACTGAGACAACCTTGGACCTCGTCTGTAAAGAGTCAGAAACTGTCGGTAACAAGCCGAAAATGGTTAAGAACCAGGAAGCTGAACCACAGCTCTGCCAGGAAGGTCAACTCTTTGAGAAACGTGTCCTCAAGGTTTGTTGTATTTAAAACAAAGAAAATTAGTAACTGCATATGTATGGGTTGCTGAAGACCAGAGAAGAGACTATAAAGGATCATTCTTCAGTATTCCATTCCTTCCAGGTCTTGTTGCTTAAACTGGATATGCAAACACAACTTAAACAGGAGGCAAAAGTATATTTGTGTGTGTTTTGAATCAGCAATTTTGTGTTGCAGTTGCCACCTCAACACTTTTGTTTTGGTCACATGGAGCTCTTGTAAGCATTCAGTGTGTTATTGGTCTGGGTTCATTTTGACATACCACAGCAGAAATACAACAAACATTTTTATATCACTCAGTTACTTAAATCGGTAAGTGAACTGTGGGGAAAAGAGATTTAGTGTTCAGGTTTTTTTTCTACTTAATTTCTACATCAGCTGGAAGAGGAGCTGCGCCAGCGAATCCTTGAGAATGGAGTAGCTGGTACCATCAGTCAGGAGCTGAAGGACAAGTTGCGAAAGGTCAGACTTCCTGCAAGGTTAAGCAGCTGTATTAGTGTCACTAGGAACTCCCAAGTTTGTAATATTCTTTGCTTTCATGGCAAGAATTATGTCCAGGCCTTAATTGAAAGTCATTCACTGAAATGTCTCATTATGTGTGTCACATATATGTCTGTATCGTAGTGACTGACTATAAGATTTTTCTTCAAAACTGGAGGGTGATAACTGTCACAGTGTAAAGATATAAAGAAAAAGTGCTGTCCTACTTCTAATTTTTGATTTTGCCTTTGAGGATTCAGCCGTCATCTACACAAACTGGGTTTGAGCGCATTCATTCATAACTTAAGAATTACTTTGGTGCAGAAAATAATCAAGACACATGGTTTCAAGTCTTGTAATAAAACCCTTTATATATTCATGACTCTGCAGGTTGTCGGTCAGAGCAGTGATGGATTATCGGTGCATGATCTGCCTACTGAGTACACGGTAAAAAAAAAAAAAAAAAAAAAGACATGCAAAACTTGTTCACCTTCAGTGTCACATGATAAAATGATAAAATAAGACAAAGTAAGTAAAATAATGACTCATTCATTTGAGGAACAGGATTCAGTCTTTCCAGATTCAGCTAAATAAATAGAATGGGCTTCACTAGAAAGTAACTCAGTCATGTTTAGCTCAGTTGTCCTAATAGTGGTTAAGAAGAGAGCAGTTTCAAGACAAAAGTGCTTCATTGCAATGGAGCAGAGCTTTGATAATAATAAAATATGCATGGTGACAGTATTGGGAAGCTCACCAGTATTGTTTTTTACTCTTCAGAGGCTTTTTGGTGAGGAGCTGCCACTGCTACAGAGTGGCTTTGTCAGTGTCACTGAGCTGGTTGCGGCCATGAATGACATCTTCCACCTGAAACCTGCAGTAGGTGACAGTGGACACCACTGGATAGTCACGGACATACAGGGCAGTGACAGCACACAGTCAGGTGTGTATGTGCATGTATTCAAATAACAGTTGATGGTTTGTCAGAACTAGTTGGCTGTGACATTGGAAATGTCACAGAGGAGATGTCATGTGAACAATGGCTTCCAACTAAGCGTGGAATTTATTTTTCTTTATTTTGTAGACTCAAAGGCAACGGGGAGTTTTGGTGATGGTGTGACGCTCCCACTTAAGAGCTACTACCTCAGCTGTGGAGAGTCTCCTTGGGAAGGTAAACAGGAAGCAGACAACGATAATATCACAACAGATGATGAGAATGAGGAGCAAGAGACCAGTGACGATTCCAAGACCCAAGAAATGGTTAGGTGACATCTATTTCATCATATTATTCTTCATCACCAGGCTCTAAAGACAACCTTTAAGAGAGAGACCTAAATGAAGTGATTGTCAAATAATTAGATTTAAGATGTAGCATTATCAGTCTACCCTGCGTAAAATGTCATGCCTACAAATTTACTGAAGTTGTTTATAATAATTTACGATATTATTTATTATGTTTTGTAGAATGATACTGAATATAGACTACTTTTGCTTTGCTTTTAATCTATCTGTATCTACCTGTAGATGTCTGAGATGTACCCTGCCATTCAGGTGCATTGCAGCCTTGCCATACCCCTGGATGCCCTGCAGAGTCAACGTCTCCGGCCACCGACGCGCCACACTGCTCGCGAGTTGGTAGAAGTCCTGGTGGAACAGGTGGAGTCGCCAGGACATTTCTACATCCGCTTCAGTGAGAGTGAGGAGGCGCGAGCTATGGAGGACATGATGATTGAGATGAGGTGGTGGACATGTTAGTGGCAGCTTACTTTATAGATAATGTACCAACACTTCCTGAATCTATTGTGCCATATGCGTCATTAAAAATTATTTTGGAATTACATAGCATAATCAGTAATATAATGAATAATGTCCTTCTGTATTTACCATTTCATAATACCACTCTCGACCAATGTTAAACAATATAGCTCTGTCTAATGGCCAGTTAAAATCTTTATGTATTTTCTAAAAGTGAGGTTCATCATTGTGAGAACCAAATTGCACATTTATTGTGTGCATCTCTGAAATGTATTTACCCAAACTAGTTCCTCTTGAGGTATCTGATTTCCAAAAAATTGTGATTAAAAATAAATGTGTCAACAACTTTTCCTCTCCTCTTCACCTGTAGACGATGTTATACCTCTCCTGAGGTGTCAGAGCGCTACCGCCTTCCTGAGCAATTTGTCCGACGGGGTCAGGTCTGCTGCGTGTCACCTAAAGGAATGTGGTTCTACCGGGTGGTGATCCATCAAATCATCAGCCCCACTCAAGTTGAGGTGTACTATGTCGACTTTGGCGATACAACCATTGTGCAGACCACCAACCTCAAGTTCCTCAAGTAGGGGCATCTCGAACACTGAAAAAGTTAATCAGTACAAGTCCTTCCACTAAGCTAGTCAGTGTGTGTGTTTTTTTTGCCGAGCATTCTATATCTCTCTGTTTCCCAGATCGTGTTATTCGGCTCTTCCAGCACAAGCTGTTCCATCATCACTCGCTGGAATTAAACCCACTGCTGTGAGTCTGATAGTTGATCTAATGCGTAGCTGACACATGTGAACCTTCATGCAAAACATCACTTTATAGTTAAAACCAAAATGTCCACCCTCTGTCTTGTATTAGTACTTAGGACTAGGCATGGGCCAGTATAAGATTCTGACAGTATGATAACCTTAAGCAATAATTTCACAGTTTAGGAGTATTGCGATTAAATCTCTAAAATTAGTTATTTTGAGATGCCTGGTAGGAAAAACAATCAGATTTATTTTAAAATGACACCGAATGTTTGAAACATTAGTAAATGTGTGTGTTAAGCTAAGGGGGCGTTGGTATATTGCAGGAACGGTATGATGGAAAATATTAGTAGTTTGAAATCTTGACTTTTTCAAATCACGGTTTACCTGGAAACCAGTACTCGACCTATGCCTAGTTACAGTAGGGTAGCACATTATGTCAGGTAGAGAATACCTATCACAATAGGGTAGCACATTCTGTCCAATATCACAATAGGGTAGCACCTTCTGTCAGGGTAGCACGTTCTGTCAGGTATTATGATAGTAGTATGATATTTTCCATCATACTATACGTATAATACTATACTATACGTATGATGGAAAATATCAGTGGTTTTGAAACCTTGACTTTCAAACCATGGTATTCCTTGAAACCAGTAACTGGCCCATGCCTACTTAAGACAGCGTTGAACTTCTTTCATTCATTCTGCATCATTACCAGACTGATTTTCCTTGTACATATCATATTGCTGTTGTAACCACTGACTTTTAGGAATAAGAGTGTTGTTGTGGTTCGTCTCTCGCAGGGCACCTGGACTACTAATGCCACAGCTTCTTTTCAGAAGCTGTGCTGTGATCGCACCCTGGTTGGTGCTCTGAATTGTTACACTAGGGATGTGCTGCAGCTCTACCTGTGTGACACCAACACTGAAATAGACATCTACATCCACACTGTCCTGCTGAACCAGGGGCACGGAACACCCTGCAGCCCCACAGCCAGTGCAGCAGTGAGCCACACACACAAACCTTTTTGAATCATGACAATGATAAATGTTTTGATGAGTTGGCAGGTGTCTGCCATATGCACTGTACAATTAAGAGCAGTAATATTTTACGTCATGAGTCAAGTCACTGGTCCTACATTCTTTCCTCAGCTGTGTATCCAAGTCAGTCCAGTGAGTCTCTACCTGGGAGAGGGAATGGTTAATCTGCCAGAGTTGGAAGAGGAGAGGACCCCCAGCTCAGCAAGCACTCCTGAACAGTTGGCTACACTAAAGGTAGTTAAGACACACACTTAGAAGCTTAACACACACACTCAGAAACCTAGCTGCTGCTGTTCTATGTAAGCCAAACAAAACATTGTGAATGTCTGTGGTGCATTTGCAGCTTTATGTCTCAATTGTTTATCTATGAGCACACTCTCTTTGTCTCTTCTCTCACTCCCTCTCTCACTTGCTTTTTCTTACCCAGGCTTTTAATGTCGCTGTAACCAGGCCTTTTGTTCCTCACTGTCCATAGCTCTTATCTTACCAGCCATACTGTCAGTGCTGCAGGCCCAAAGCAGCACCAAGCACCCTCAACACACACTGTCTCACACACACTGACACACATTCAAATCAAACGCACACATCATCTTGCTGAAGTGGGTGGAGGTTGGGGATGGCAGCGGCAGTGGCGGCAGTCCAATGCTGCTTAATGTATAGTCACACTGTTGGAAGGTCACAGCTTCTTGTTGGCCAATAAATAAGATGACAGCCAATCAGTGGGCTGTTTAATGGCTACAAGAACTGAACAAGGGAACAATAAACCCCAATGAATAAAGCAACCCCCCTGCTCACTAGCCAGAGATTCTGTTCATAGGTAGTAAGTTATTCATGTGTTTCTACTTTTGAAATTTGATATGACAGAGGTTACACACCCAGGTTGGGTGGCAGAGTGTGTTCTTTTGCTGCTGTCTTACCCTCTGATGACAGAAATTGATTGTGTCAACATGGACCTGACATGAGAGTTGGATCCCACCTGATAAATATCAAACTTGAGCCTTGCTGTATAAAACATATGTTTCCAGGTAATGGTTTTTGAAAGCTTTCAACAAACTTGGAACAGTGTTTTATCGGCCTGTGCCAATTCTCACAAATTCTCTGCTTTCCACAATGGGAAAAAATCAGAATGTTTACTGACTTACTTGTTACTCAAGTACTCTGAATATTTACTTTAATGTGTGCATGTAATGGCTAAGCCTGAGCCATTATTCACTGTCACCTAATAAGCCTGACAGATCCTCAGAGCACCTCATCTGGTGTTCATCTATACAACATTTAAATTAAATTAAGGTCTAAATAATACCTTAATTGATAGTGTCTTTTTCAGCATTTAAGAGTGCTTCTTCTCCCTGAAGTAATAGTTTATTCTGATGGTAATGGAGGCAGTCATTAATTTGTTGGAGGCGCCTGGCTCCAATATTAACAGCTTCAGAAAACTCTACAGTTATTAGAGCTATATATTAGACCTATAGTTACAGTTAACATAGTCATAAATCTGTTGCAGTGAATAAACATCCTCTGTTTGGACTAAGGTGACAGGCCTTTTTTATGTTCATTGAAGCAATGCTACTATCTAAATTGTCATATTAATAACTAATATATAACATACTCCAATATAACAGATTTATGAACCTATTAATTCACCCATAGCAAATACAGCTAAAGACCACTGTATACTTAAATTTGTTTGTGAAGTGTAAATCTGAAGCGTACAGGGGGTTTCTTGGTATCTCAGGTAGATGAGGAAGAGCTGCCTGCCCTGGAGTTTATTGAGGACTATGAGGTCAGCCCCCACTTCCAGGTATAACCACCTAACACTGCCTTTATCCAGAGCCACACCACTGCTGCCTTCATTCTGTATATTTGCAAAACTTAAAATTTGACATACTTGAGATACTTTTAGCTTCTGTTTGGCACTGCACCTTGTTGTCACTTTGTTTATTCAACACCTGTGCTAGGTTTAATTCATTGTGAATGTACACCAGTGAAATAAACAGTTTTAATGACCATGTTAGTATTTGGGGCCTCTAGACTGAATTATTAATGTACTTACTTGTAGAATGCAACACAGATTATTATGAATCACTGATTCACATTGCTTTTATCACTGCAGTCACCTAATTTTAATAAAGAATTAATGGGTTAAAACAGATAATGGTAGACAGTGCTGAAAAAAAAAATAAAATAAAAAAAACAATAGTGTGAACTATCACTGCTGACATCTTATTGTTGTGTCTTGTTCAGGGTAAGCCAGCCAACCCATTTAATGCTCTGCTGAATGACCAAGCCCTCAGCTGTGGTGAATTGGGTTGGGCCTTGTTCAATGAATCTCCTCCTACCAACCCTACTAGTCCCACTTCCAGCCCTTTCAGTCCTCCAGATCTGATCCAGACCAAGACAGCCTTGGGTCCCTGTAAAGTTCATCCTGAAGTGAGAAGGCATAATTTGTTTTTGTAAAGCACTTTAAAAACAAAATAATGGTGATAGTTGTTTTTTGTCCATTAAACAAAGTTTACTCTGTTTTCAGACACTGACCATGACTACTCCTCCAACTACATCCAGCATCAATTCCACCTCCACCTGTCCGATACCGGAAAAGAAGCAGCGCCGGCCAAAGGTCGCTGCCCCATTGTTGGTCAGAGCACCTCCGATCCTGAGGACCCTTAGCCTCCACACCCCTGACCTGGACCAAATCCAGGACTGCACTCAGGGTACATACACAGTTATACTGACTTATTTTTGAGGGAATTACAATACACAATGCACAAAAATCATGATGTAAAAAGTGTTAGGATTCAAAATGAGTAACTACAGCAGATTCATAAAAATCAACACTTTGCATTTTATAATAGTGTTCGTATATTGTTATTTAGGGAGAAGAGCCAGAATGCACCACTTCCTGTAATGCACTACAGTTCTGTTTCAGTGTTTATTCAGTCTATTTAGTGGACCAAAGGTTTTTAAAGTTTTGTTGTCATTACTCCTATTATTATTCTTTGCCCTACCTCTATTTATGAGATCATCTTTTATTATAGCATCCTCTGATCGTGTATCATGTCTGTGTGTTTACTCAGCTGAGTCTTAGGAGATGATTTTTGATGCAAATTGCAGCTATCAGGTGCTAAGGGTAAATATAAAGGGTTAAGTTCATCCTAATGCATTGTTACCTGCTAAAAATATGAACATTTAATTTTTCAAGTCATCTCATAGAGCTTTACTCATTGGTAAGAGTAGTTACAATTTTCTCCAAGTTTTAAAACAATAACACAGGAACAAAAATCCTAGTGTACACACAAAGGCTTGGCTTCTCTTGCATAAACACTAATTTTCTAATAGAATTATACAATGACCTTCATTAACCTGCTCATGTACACTCATTCTCTCTCTCTCTACCTCTACCACACATAGAAAAAAAACCCTTCAATGAAATTAGAGTGTATCCATGGATGCAGAGAGTGCGTATTGATTTCCATCCTGCTGCTTGCAGTGGTGGATGTACCTGTACTGAGAACCTGACACAGATTCAATTAGACCTGTTACCAGAGCTATTTGACCCAACAAGCTGCTTTCATTGCATTTGTCCTGATATCGATACAGTGCTGTTCCACCACCCTTCCACTTGCCCAGTGTTAATGAAAAAAGCAAAACAGAGTGGGTCAAGGCAGACATATCTACAAATTGCTTTTTGTGAACTGTAGCGTGACGTTGTGCTTCACACAGCTGCAAATACAGATGAAAACACAAGATAGAAACTGGAATTAGTGCATGACAGATTAGAAGATAGGATGTTTGTGTCTTTGTTCTGAAAATGTGTGACTATATAACAGCAAAATTTGACATTCTGCTTACAATATTTCCTGCAGTTAGTATTAGTTAATTTATACCAAGTAGTTAGTGTATATTAATTATAAGCTAATGGCTGTAGTTGGCAGTTAATCTTTCTACTTGCTTCTCATTCCTGTATTTTGTTTCCTAGCATGTCCTGAGGCTTGTATGCCGGGTTCCCTGGCAAACCTGACATTGCAGAAACTTGACTCAGAAATGACACACTGAAAGCAAACTCGGCACTTGTCCCATGTCACGATTCTCTTGTATCTCTCTTGATATACCTACAGCTGAGTTTGACAGCTCAGCAGACCTTTTACCTGTGGAAGGGTCAGTGCTCAGCTTGTTGTTGAGCCACTCCTCAGAGAAAACACTGTGTGTGTTGTTTATTTTTAATGATCTCCATTGGTTAAAGTTCTCACTTTGCTGCAGTAATGTTAAAGTATCCTCAGTATGTGCTTGCTACACCCTGACATCACTGTCAGGTATGTGTGCAGGTCCAGCATAGTGCACAACTCGCAGTAGGGGTTATCATGAGACTCACTTTTAGCTCCCGACTTAATTATCACTTTTTTAGCAATATTTGACAAGTTTGAGGGTCAGTGTTGGAGTTATGTATGTTAAATCACAACCAATGTGTCACTCACAATATGGAGGCAAAGTATTTATTTATATGACTCTCTAACTCTGTTAACATTGTGATATTTATTGTCCAGGTGCACCTGTTTCTCCGCTCCACCTGCAAAACTCTGGCATCCTATTTCCTTTGTTTGGGACCAGGTAGGTTGTGCCTCCTACAATCCACCCCAAACTTACTCCCAACCCAGAGAACTGAACGAGTCAAAACACGAAGGAATATTTACAGTATTTCTTAATAACTGATAAAATATCTTGAGACTCTTTGGAGAATCCAGTTTGGGAATAATTTTGTCAGCAAGGACAGAGGACTTGAGTTATGCACTGACTCATAAAAAGTGTTAAAATCATTTTTATAAGAAGTTATTTTCCATGTCATTTTAATCTAATCTCTATCAGTTAAAGTGTATGTTAGGCTCTGTTAGTTTGATGTCGCTGTAATTGTAGCACTTTCCGAACAGTTTGGTCTTGGAAGAGAAAAACAAAAAATACAGGAAATGGATGGCTGTTCTTTTTTAAATGTGAATAGGCTTGTGAATGCTTTTTTTTGCTTGTTTTTTTAAAAACAACTTCTTTGTTTTGGTCAAGCTTTTTATCATTTTCTCAGAGGCCATCAAGATGTCTGCAATGTGTTAAATGGTTTAATTTCCTTAAACGTATTAATATTGTTCTGCACTGGGTTGAAACATTTCAAAATGCTGTTATAATGAATATTACATAAACATGTAAGTCATGACAAAACAAATTTTATTTTGGAAAATACATTTTATTTTTTTGAATATTTTATTTTATATATTTTCAAATTGTGTCGTGATCCTTAGTAGTGACTTTTAGAGATGGATGTTTCTTCCCTCAACTTTTGCTGCTCAAACATACAGATGCATACAAATATTGTAAGTTTTCTTCATATTGTTACCTTTTGATCTTAAAAAAAAAAAAAGTTTGAGTTCAGGAAATGCTCCAGTCAGTTTTTTTATTTTAGTCTTGTTAGTCCAGTAATGCTGCAGCTGTAGTGTATTTCCTCTTCCCTGGTTCTACTCAGGACCGTGCCAATGTGACCTTCAGACAGGCAATTAATCCATACTTTGCCTCATCCCACTGACTCAATCAAACTGCTTTTATTCATACAAATTTGTTTTCCTGCATTCGACTTGGGTGACTCGGCTCTTCCAATGAGGCTGTATGTGAACAGATGCACCTTAAAATTGTGTCTCAGAGGGAATATGAATGACTAAAGAGACAAGATCAGTGCACAGGAATAATGAATAAAACAAAAACAAGGAGACTTTCTCTCAACTCAGTGACGCTCATTGTTGTGACTCAAGGTGCCTTACTAAGCAGAGCTGACAGTTGTGGAGCTGTCTAAATATAGACTCAAGTTTTCTGCATCTCATTTTCTGATAAAGGGTTTAGAAAAAACCTAATGTATGTATCCCTGTAAAACCTACAGAGAGACTGGAACTTGCTCAGATTTCTAAAGGTGAAAACAGAATGTTGAGTCCTGGATCATTAGCCTGCATCCTGCTGGGCTCCCTGACCTTTACTGGATCAGCCAGTTAGCTTTTTAAAAGGCTCCTAATGAGAAGAGCTCCTCCTCTCACTCTAACACAGCTATGCAGTGAAGAACATTAACCTACATACTGTACACACACACACATTTTCAGAATAAATACAAAATGACAAAAACTGGCCTTCACACACTCACCTTGTCCTGATTTTCAAGCAGACATACAATGGCGGTGTTTAACAAGCATGCATGTAATCACACACACACACAGACAGCACCAACAGAACACCACAAAAAGCTTTTACAAATGCACACGCACATTGCAAAGCATTGCTTGATACAGGCTGAGGCTTGGTAAGGCAGACGCTCAGTAAACCTTATTAAGGAAGAGAGTAATGTGGTTGTAGCTGAATTAGCGGCCGACAGCAGCAGAACATCTGTGTGCTGAATGAAGCACTAAGATCTGATGGCTTTGATTTACAGATGAGACCCTAAGCCAGACTGTCAAAGGAGGTCTGCTTTTGTTTTACAGGCTTTGGTTTGCTGATTAGCAAAGTTGATGACTGGTACTATTAATCATCTGAATGTTTGTCCCCACATTTTTTTTTTTTTTTTAAACATTTATGTTCATATTTTGGGCATTTGATTCATTCCAGACCAACATTATTGAAAATACTTTCTTGAATGGCTGCTTTTGTTTGTTCTGAAAAATACAACAGTATAAAGATTAAATACAGTTTATCCTGTAACAATTTATGGAGCACATCATTGTAAGATATGTTCTCATAAATAACCAGGATCAATAATAGTTCCATCCAAAATAATTTTACACACACACACACACACACACACACACACACACACACACACACATATATATATATATATATATATATATATATATATAATATAATCTGATGTTGTCCACTTTTTTGTGATTGCCTTATGCAAACTTCTTGAAATTATATACCTTTGATAAGAGCTCAGGCCCTGGCTCTCCTTTCTCAGGCCTTTACAGGCATTAGTTTACCCTTAGCTTGTTAGTCAATCCTTCAGTATTTTCACCTGAGCAGACACAGGCAGCTAGCTAAAAAAAACTCATAGTCTAATCACAAAATCAATCAGATGGCTCAGTGATGATGAGATCAGGTCATAGTCGACAGATATTAACCATGTCTTTTTATTGCTGCCATGCAAGGCCCTAAATATGGCCACCAGGGGGTGTGTTTTGTTATCTGAAATATGACAGTGTATTTAAGTAAGATACTGTGATATTGGTAGTACACAGAATAATGATATCTTTTGTCTCTGAGTTTGCACATTTACTAGAAGGAAAATGTGATAGCGTAAAGTATTTTATACTGAGCTAAAAAAAAATATGTCTGCAGATGTTGTTTTGTTGTCAGAAAATCTTAATAAGTCAACCTGTAACTGTGCATTGTAATGTGTCACCAGATCACAGGGATACAAATGACAGAGACCTCATATGATGACCAGTAGATTGTTTTTTTCTGTTTTCTGACTCTTCTAGTTCTACAGTTTTACACATTTTACATTTTCAGCCTCCTCACAGGATCTACATCCTGACCAAAATGCACAGCAATGATTAGCTGTATAATCTGGTCTTCCTCTTTCCCTCAAGCCATCCTTCCTCACGGCTCTCTTTATTATCTTCCCTGTACCTCGGCATTTTCTTTCATAGGTCACTTTTGTCTGTACGTGTGTGTACAATCTGTCTGCTTTTACGTGGTGAGTGATTTTGGATGTCGGTATGTGCATGATTGTCTGTGTGTGTGTTCTAATAGGGTGTGTAG
Source organism: Lates japonicus (assembly GCA_033238685.1). NCBI lineage: Eukaryota > Metazoa > Chordata > Actinopteri > Centropomidae > Lates > Lates japonicus. The sequence goes on from BRZM01003569.1 coordinate 6,672,487, forward strand.
TATTTTGGGAGTTTTGTCTGTGAGCACCAGCTGTGTATGTGTGAATTTATTATGCTGTGTGTAAATGAGGGCATATTAAGTCACACTCACTCGCTGAGAGATAATTTCTGGAAGAGAGGCGCCTTTATTTTTATCCCTGTGTCAAAATTCTTATCTGCTGTATTAATTTTAGGACAATTGGAGGAAGAGTGGAGAGAATCTTCATTCTCCTGCCAGTCCCTCAGGTCTGTGGTTACATATATTAAAGAAACCAGTACTCTTAATGAGGCTTTTCTACTCTGCATTAAATTTATATATTACACATTTAAGCTTTCTTGTTACTCCCAGCTTCAGTCAGTACTTCAGTCAGTACCATGTGTGATATACTGCTGATATTGTCAAGACAAGATTATTTGTGCTTCACAAGCTGATAATACCAACAGTGGTGTAGCATTAAACTGTACAACGACAGGCATACAGTACATACAGTAGCTCATATGTACTAAATTTAGATATTATAATGGCTCTGATGTTATACACCAGCTGGAGTCCCTTGGCTCTATAAACATATGGTTGCAGTTCCAAATATATTAAAGGGGCACCCCACTGATTTTACATATGAAGTTTAGTTTAAACATCATGAGGCGTTCTACTCAGCCTGTGAAAACAGCTGTATAATGATTATTCCTGACGTTGTCTTCAGTGCTTGGACTGGGAGAGATCGACATTTATCAGGCAGGAAGAGTCTATCGAAAGATGCTACTGAGTTAAGTCATGAGAAATGTAGGATCCAGCATTTTTGGAACTTGAGTCACAAGATTAAAAGTCAGAGGAGCACTATTTAATTGGTGGAATACCCCTTTAAAAGAATTTAAGAAACTACTTTTTTCACTTTTTAATTGAAATGATCACTAATCAGTCTGATGTGTTTACCCCCTACAACACTGAGTTGATACTGAACTGTGGTTAACTAGGTAACAAGCGGCATTATAGGCATACGTTTTTGTTTTTTCTTTTCTTATTTTACATTATGCTTTTATTCAGAAGAAGGGGCATCCTTCCAGCTGTGCCTCCTGCCACTCTTAAGTGTGAGAATTTATGGCTCTGTGAATAAATGGAGCCCTTGAAGAGACCCTGGGGGACAGGGAAAATCTGCCTGTTGGAAGGACAGATGGATGAAGGGAGAGAAAATGAATGAAGACTGATGCTCCATTTTTTCACCCTTGTCGTAGATTGTCCCCCTTATGACTGCGCAGTTTCTATTAAATGTTGTGATTTCCCACTTTAAACTTTAGTTTGTCCAGTGATTTTTTTTTTTTAGACCTCCTCCTGTACAAAAAATATGGTTTTCAGGAGGATCAGTTTGGGAAACTACTTTACCCACTTGTTAGTGATGGAACATCCTAGATCAGAGCAGCATCACAGAATGGAAACATTACTTTATATTTTTCCACTATACTTATTAAAGAAGTCTATTACACAGAGAAACCCATGCCACTTATATCAAAACACACTAATAGAGAAGCAACCACTCCCTGGAGTTAATGAACTATGTATTGAAATAATGTAAACAATAGTAACATTAATTTTTCAGCTGCAGTGGACCGGTTCTTACTGACAGGATGGCCTTCAAGTATAGAGTGATGACGTGTTCTATTTGTTGTCGGGTGAATCAGAGCTGCTGACAGAAATGTGATGGTAAAATGAAGCAGCAGATCATTAACCAGAATAACCATGGTTTCTTCTTGACCCTTCTATCTTCTGTCTTCTGGGTAACTGTGGGAACTGATAAGGTTGTTGATCAGTAACAAAACCCCTCATTCTCAGCTGTTGAGAAATGCAGTGTAAAAAGCTTCCTTGCAATACGTGGGCAAAAATTATAGCAAGTTCCAGAGCAGCTTTATTATTATCATATCCATCTCTGTGGGAGTATACAGGGTAGTTATTGAAATTAAAATATGAAAAAGTTGACCATATTCAAGTCAGTATATGCTCTGCAGACCTCCTGCTATGCTTCCTGCTGTTCTCCACCTGGATGCAGATGTGGCCAGTCTTGTCTGCCAGCAGCCTCCAGCTGCAGCTGAGCTCCAGGCTCAGTTTATGTGCAATGGCACACACTGACAGTTCCATTAAACTGTATTTATGGCAGCCACAAATAATCGATATGCAGATACGCCAGGCTGTCCGCATTCGCAGAATTGTCTTTCGTCCAGCAATGCAATGCATCAAACTGCCACACTCCGTGACAACAGAGACAATATGCACCATCACTGGGTATTGTTTGTCCCTATAGACCTCTCTCACCCTGCCTCTCTCTATCTTGTATCCTGTCTTTCATCCTCCATTGTCATCTTTTCCTCACGCCATTCTCTCTTCTCTTGTCTAATTTGCTATGTCTTTATTTAAAAAAAACTCAATCTGTGCTGAAAATAATCTATTCTTAAAAAGATTATAAAATATATATCATTCATATAATATATCATTTGAATAGGTAAGGTAGAAAGATATTCTCTGTGCTTGAATGTTACTGTAAGGAGTGTTTGCCCTCCAATAAGTACTGTGAATCTCTAGTTAAACCCTCTCTTTTCACTCTATACTCAGTCCCTGTGGTGCATTAGACAGGATTTGTAGAACAAAAGCCAGTCAGCTGTACAACATATCTGGGATGAGCAGGCTCAAACTCATTCATATACTGTAGACAACGTCACAAACAGACGAACAGTGTTCTGTCTTCCACAGCCGCAGAGCTGTAACTGTCAGTGGGACTCGGCAAAACCTTCAGTGTAGGCATTCATTACATAAAGCTACAGTTCGTAGCTTTTGCACCACAGACAAGTTCTTCTGGGAAGGACACACTACTATTCAACACAACTATTGCATAGTGTTAAAGAAGTGGAAAAAAATAATTGGTATCAAGGGTGACAGAAAGTTGATGCTGGATGATTCTGCAAAACCTCAGATTACATTCAGTGACAACGTTTTTGAATGCTCAGTTATTTTCTGGAAGCTACAGTATATTTAAGGTTAAAGAAAGGTTGTGCAATGGTTACGGTTGAACAACTAAAACATTTTATTATGGATGGGGAAAGGTTGTGTTGGGGTGTGTTATGGTTTTTAAAAAGGTCAGCATTTGTTGCTGATCTGTGATGGGGCACAAACTCCGGCCCTCTGCATGAAAGGAGGATTATCTGGATGCTCACCGACCACTGCAACCTGCACACCATTACCCTCTGCCACGCACACTACTTTTTGCTTTGTCACTCAGTGTTGTCATTGAACTTAAGTTGTGTGTAAGATTGGGTTGACGTAAGGGTAAAAAGCAGTCATCTGCCACCACAGAGACCAAGCTTCACCTCCAAGCCAGTGGTGCTTAACACATTTCACTCAATGAAAAAAAAAAAGTGCTGTGTAAGTGCTAGTTCCTGACTATGCTAGATTGCTGTTGACTGATCATGTAGAATATACTCTGCTCATTTATTGTGATTTGAAAAGTTGCATATCTGCACTTGAGTTAGCATAGATAGATGTTGATGGTAACTGGCTTTGTGTAATCGATCTTGTTGTGTGTTGATGTTGTGTGTTTTTGGTTAAATGATGAAACGTTGTATTTAAAGGAAGCGGCTCTGAATGAAGAGCAGCGGGTCACCTGATGAATGGATTCACTTACAGCCAGCAGCGTAATGCTTAGTCATGATCAATCATCACCCACGTGCCTCTCCTTTTCTTCTCACCTCCTCTCTCCTCTTCTATTTCAACCTCTTCTCTCCTCTCTCCTTCCCTCTTCTCCTCTTTTGTCATCTGCTCCCCCTCAATTGTTTGTTTCTCTTTCTGTCCTGCTCACTTCTCTTTGTCTTCGTCTTTGCCCTCTATTTTTGTCATTTGCTTCTCTGCTATCTCCCCTCACATCTCTTTGCTTCCTCTGTCCTCTCCTTCCAGATTTATCTTTGCAGGGACAGAGGAAATTAAAACGTCACCACAACTGGCTGTGCTATAGTTATAGGTCATGAAGTCATATCGACTCAGTGGAAAATTCCTCAAAGTACTACGTAAAGTACAACATGACAACTAGAAACTAGAAAACACGATATGTCAATATTCACCTTCAGACACTCAGCCCAGTCGTACACTCGGTGAGTGCGCGGTCGCTGTGACAAAGGTTAGTAAAAATTATTGAAAACAATTGTATTTTTCTATCGCATGAATCAGCAGGATTTTGATTTATGCTACCGATAATCGTCAATATATGATTAATTGGGCCACCACAACATTTCAAAGCAGCCCATATGAGCATTTAGGACCCAAATGTCAGCAGGAGAGATTTGAAGATTATATCTGTACAGAGTGTTTTCAGTACGACAAAACTTTAATAAAACTATCTAAAAAGTCAGTTTCATGTAAACTTTGACATGCAAACCGGATCTCTCATTCACATTATCAGATTATATCGAGAGACAACAGTCAGCAATGACTGTTGTCTCAGGCTCACATGCTGGGATGGGGTGTCCAGATAAGACTGTTGAGCTGCTCTCACACAGGAAAGAGCATTAGCTTTTAATGTCACACACACACACACACACACACACAGTGACCTCTCACTCAGGTTGCCATAGAGACATTACATTCTTTACACAGCCCCAAACAGCGGGGCGTGAAGGCAAATGTGTGTGTGTGGTGGTGTGTATATGGGTTACGTGTGTACAGTATGTGCCTTCATCATTTTATGATTGCATGCTCATTGGCTACTGTCTCGTGTACTGTCATACCTGTCAATCGAAACCGTGGTTGGTGGGACTCTACACAAGGTAGTTTGGCAGATTAGACTTTCGTCTTTTTCAAACTAATTTATAACCACGTTGTCAGTTTAATCATCAAACAAAACTTAATATTTAAAATGTGTCACAGTGATTTGATCAAATGTCCTTGTGGAATAGTATTCTGCATTGCTTGTTTCATATTGAAACTTGACCGTGAGACCCAAACTTGGCTCAAGCTCATCACTGTAATGATAGCTTGTCAAAACCAATCGAACAATTCCAACAAGCCAATGAAGCCTATCTGTTTGGCCTCTATTAAACAATGGTAACCAGACTCATTAATACCATCACAAAACTGTTACTCAAGCCATGACATGGAGCCAACTGTGTTTACCACTATGCCAAACCACCACATCAAACTCTTTGTCTTTTCCAAAATCAAACATAATTTAATGTTAATGTTAATGTTTGCTTTGGAATATTACATTCGGTAAATTTTTGAAGTCCAGTGTCATCTGCACGGTCTGGATTATCAGAATTTGACTT